>JAQGBH010000222.1:0-63495 GCA_034698265.1 Sminthurinus aureus
GCTTCTTCATTAATTTTTACAATAGAAAAAACATAATAAATATTTTATTATTTACTGGCTATAGTACAAAATAAATAGAATATGCTCCGATTGCATGAGGTTAAAACATTATCATTTATATAGTTTGTTGCACTTGTTTTAAAGACTTGTCAGTTCTTCCTGCTCCTTTTATTTTGCTACACAATATTTTTATTTATACGACGTATACTATGTACAATACATATTACACAAATTCAGTATTCAGTATTCGCTATGTACATGCCTAGCTGTTTTATGTTTTATACAGAGAGAAGAAAACATTATATTACATTTTTCTGTCTGTGTAAATACAGTAAATAGTTTAATGTCTAATGTATACAAATACAGACATAACTGTGTACAATACAAATACATGATATCTTATTATATAGATGATGTAAAAAGAAGACGGCTTATTTCTGTGATGCTATTGGTAGATCTACAATCTCTATAATAATGTGCAAGATACATAAAGAGAATCGATGACTTTGTCTACTGCGTTTAAATACATAAATACAAAATACACCCATAAATCCATGCTCCATGTTCCATATGCCGTGTTTATGACTATCTGTATAAAATTGCCAGAGCTTATTCATCTTCAAAGTAAATGGCAGTAGTAAAGTGTGAACAGAGTGCACATAATATAATGTTATGTAATGTGTATGGATATGTATATATGTATACGTATACGTAGTGAAAATATATAGTGCATTTAAAAAGATGAGGGTTTATATTCTGAAAAGTAGGAGGTAGGAGTGAGTAGTCATCATATTAGTAGTACAAGTAGTAGTAGTACGAGTAGGAGTTGTTATATTATACACAAAAAGAGAGAAAGAGCGAGATGGAGATGGAGAGAATGACTAAAAGCAGATGACAAGACAAGAGCCGGATGTAATCAAGATGAAAATCTGTGTTCACGTTCAGAGGTGGTACAGAAGTGTCGCGTTAGTGTGGCGATTAAAGCATGATTTTATGAGCCCTGGAGAATTTTATTCGTACAACATTTTGGTCCAAGTTGGTCCGTTTTAGAGGTTTTTCTTGCATGATCAGCACAGTCATTTCACTGTTTGAGCAAAATGGCTGTAACTCGGTGTGGAGAATGGGCTCGTAAAACCCTGGTGTGCATAAACACAAAAACAAGCATAAAATGAAAACTCTAACTGTGCAAAGAAGAAGAGGAAGAAGAATCTGAGTCGACCCTAAGTATTTAGTGTGTATACGTTTTTAGGTATTTCTCCCTCTTTTTCCTTTTGCCTCGCCTGTCTGACTGACTGACTGTCTGTCTATCTATCTGTTTGTCTGCTTGCCTATCTATCCAAATGTCTATTTGCCTATTTCCTATCTCTATTGGCGAGGAAGAGAAAACGAAACAGATAGATGGTTATATAGATAGATACAAAGATAAAGACGATTCTACTCTTCACACATGATGTGTATACTGTATACAAAATACACATTGAAGTAAATTCAGGCATATTTTTACACCGAGTTGAGTCGTTCTTCTAAAACTCCAATAATCTACTTGAATCTACATGATGAATTCAAGGAAAAGTGAGAAAGAAAGAAAGAGCATCTGTAGTTTTTGGAAAATTCTTTACATTTTCTTCCTCCTTCTTGTGTTTTTTTTTCGCTCAACATTCTGTTTGAAATAAAAGTTGATCTGTATATTAGGTGAACATGTACAATGTACAGTGTACAGATATTTATGTATACACGCATTCTGATTTGCCTGCTCGTTTGTTGACAGTAGACAAATAATGACTGCACTATATATACATTGTATATTATACTGCTCCTCTCTTTCGGAAATTCGTATTATATAAATGGAGCTATATATATTTCATTATACATTGTGCACAAAATGATGGTCTCAAGAGGTATTCCAACTTCAAGTTTATTCTCTTGAGTGAATGTATAAAGTATTCATATTATATTATAAGGGTAGCTGTCATATAATTCAAAGAGTAAATGCAGGTTTGAGCTTCTGTTATAGTTGGTAGTTGCTATAAAATAGATTTTTTTTCCCGACTCTATTGTATGCGCTATGTTCAAGGTACAATGTACATACTCGACACTATAGTTGCTAGACACTAGAGGGAATGTGTAATCTGTTAGCTTGCTTATTTTTATTCCACTCAGTGACTCACATGAGATGATTACAGTATTTGATATACAATACATGATACACACATAATGTCTCACTTGCTTCCTTTGCTAATGATAAGCTATATCATACATTATTACTTATTCATTGTTACTCATTATACATAGTAATCATCTCTCAGGTGTGTAAATAGTGAATATATGGAATATGGAATAATATATAAAGGGCAATGCCGATAGAAATCCTGCAGAAAAAATGAAATAATTTTCTGCATTTGCAGTTGCATTACATTATAAAATTACGAAGTGACTGCATACTGGAGTGGCGCACTGGAGTATATCATCTGCAGTGCATTTCGTATCCAGTTTGTTGGTTGATGATTGATGACGTATGACATAAATATTTTCGATCTTTCACTACCATTGTTATGATCAGAATTTTACCAGTGTGTAGGTATTTTACGAGTAAGAGTGTGCGATACGGTGAGCTTATGCTTGCTTTACTTCTTTCCTTTTCCTATACACGAGTGACTGATAACGATTTACGATAGAAAAGAAAAAGCTGGTAAAGCAGGACAATGTGGTAGATATACGTTTCTTCATTCATTGATTCATTGGTACTATGACCACGTCTCTGGAGAATTTGCTGTTGTATGATACGATGAGATAGTACGTTACATATATCGTTTAATATCATGCTGTAATAGAGAACTGCTATTATTACTGTGGAGGACGGGACCTGTTCCACATAAACTTTAACATCTCATTTATATTACTGTCGTTACTTTGTTATTGAAAAATGAGTGAGTGATTTCATCATTCAGCGGGTTTATGTTCATGTACGTTGTGCATGTGTATAGTGTGTATACCTATGCAATATGCACAAATGTGGATATATCTAATATCTAAGTATCTATGTATATCATGTTGTATCGAATATCAAAGTATGAGACTCCGTTTATGCACTGTTATAAATAAAGAGGTAAATGTGTTGAAGATTTGTCTACATTCTACATTTTTATCATGAGATGTAAGTTTATGTGCAGTCCTTGTATCATGTATTATGGGTTTTGTATTATAATTTATACACTATAAGGTATTATGGTGGAATACTTGCCAAATGGATGAATTTGAAACTGTTCAGGAAAGAATATAAAAAAGATTTGAGTATAATTGAGTGTTTGTAAAGGAAAGGGAAGACAAGAGAAGAGAAGGAAGAATAAAAGAAACAGGGAAAATAATAAATATAAAAGAGTATTAAAAGAAAAGAGGAAGAAATAGTGGATCGGTAGTCAATATAATGCAATATAATATAAATACATTTTCATTCTTTCTTTCAAACTATATCAACTTTCAACCATGTACAATGTACATAGTTGAAAGTAATAGTAATACAATTGTCGGAATTAGAATACAAAATGAATGAATTGAATTGCGGTAGATTATGAGGAGAAAAAAATAAACTGGATTTGTCCATTATAATACTTTCTGCTCACAAGTCAGAGCCAGAGTGGAATAGGATAGAAAATATAGAATAGAATTGAGAGTGTGAGCGAAAGAGGAAATTCATTTATATATAACCAAAGCCAAAAAGAAAAGAAGAGAAAGAGAGAAATAGGAAAAAGTAGTATGTGAAACGGAATGCATCCAGATAGATGAATTCATGTATAGTGTTTCAAGAAGTAGCAAAGTGTAGGGGTAAATTTTACTACTACTTGTACTAGAACTAGAACTAGAAGAGCATTAGTAAAAGTATTGTATAGTTGAATACATGGTGCAATGCCTGTGTCTGTCTGGTTGGTGCTTGGTTGGTTGGTTGCCTGGTTGGCTTTGGTTTTATGGCCTAGCCAAATGGCCCTGTATAAAAGTAGAACATTCGCAAAATATTGCCATGGGTTGAGAACATAAACTGATTTGCACTGTACTATAGTATGATTCTGTTCGGTTTGGTTTGGTTTGGTTTGCTATGCTATGGGATATGGGATGGTATGGCTAGAAACTAGAAAACATCCTGTGCATCTTTAGCCGTTCTCCACTCTCTCCACTCTTCTTGTTCTTCTTTTCTTTTTCTTGCCTTCTTTCCAACTTAATCTGTGTGATAGGAACGATAAAATTTGATTGGATCTTTTTATTGTACCATCCTGTTCTTCCTTTCCTCTCTTTCATCGTCTTGTCCGCATCGTTCGCTCCTTCTTTCTTTCGTCTTTTTGTTCTTTTTTACTTCAACTCTCGGATTGTATTTTTCCACCCGTTTGCCTCCTTGACCTAAACATACGTATATACATATACATACAAATAAAACTGATATGCTCATCCGCTTGTCCATCCTTCGGGCCAAGTTTTACCATAGAGAGCGAGAGACAGAGAGAAGTTTTAGGAATGGATATACATACCAATAAAATGTACGGTACTCTTACTGATTTTGTAAGGTGAAAACGTGAAAATCTGCATCTGATAAGAGATGAGACATGAGACACGAGACACAATGCAAAATCCATACGTTTTTATCCAAAATCCAAATTGTAGGAAAAAATTGTGGGAGAGATTGAATCTATATGCTGTACGTTTTCCACAATACACAATCTACCAGAACGACAATAAAGACGCGGATGAGCATTGAGTATTGAGGATGACGATGACAGTAGACAGTAGATCTTTCATATTTTTCTTCTACATTTAAACCGGATTTCAAACTTGTCTCCATTTTCCATTATACAGAGTGTCGACAAGATACTTGAGTTGAGTTGAGTTGAAGACTAGATCTTTGATTTCCTATGTGTCATTTTTATTCAAATGGGGTTTTTATTACGAATGCACCATGGATCGTGAATCTAGAATGTTGAATGTTGAATGAATGATGAATGATCTATTGCTGGTTTGAATGAATTTAATTTGATTGATTGATTGAATTGATCATGTTCCGTTCTCTATACTTTTTACATTCTCAATTCCATTCGATCACCATCATCATCATTCATGGAGGAGAAAGAGAGTTGATGAATAAACCACGAG
This sequence comes from Sminthurinus aureus, assembly GCA_034698265.1. Taxonomy (NCBI): domain Eukaryota; kingdom Metazoa; phylum Arthropoda; class Collembola; order Symphypleona; family Katiannidae; genus Sminthurinus; species Sminthurinus aureus. The sequence continues at coordinate 5,137 of JAQGBH010000222.1, forward strand.
ATGGTGGGAAGACGAGAGAGGAGAGTGGAAAATGCCAAAAAATGCCAAACTCCCAAACTACTGTAGATTTTGTTTGTTGGTCGGGGAAAGATTCGTCCTCAGTTCCCAGTTCTTTTTTTTACCTCTTTTTTCTTCCTTCCGAGTCTTTCATCTTATGTGTCGCCCGTTTGTGTATATGTGTTATTTGTCTCTCTCACACACACTCTTATCTGTATCCTCAATTTCCTCATCTCTTTTTTTTTTCTATGGTTGTCATTTGACGGCATTCCGTTTTGCTCAAATGAAATGAATAAAATGGATAGTATAGTGGGAAAATGTCTGACAATTCTAGTCACTCAGGTTTGTCGTTTCTCTTTCTTCCCTTTTAGTGTCTGTACAGTTTTGTAGTTTTGTGTGTTTTTTTTGCTGCATTCTCATTTTTTCGCTCATACACCAATCGGCCAATACACATACACGTAAAGATAGGGCACTCTAATTTATTTGTATGTGTTTACTACAAGTTTATATCCATTTTTTGTTGGAGCGTACATATTTACGTTTGTGTATGTAGTATGTAGCCTCCCATGTTCAATGAATGAATAGGACGGATCTGGATTCTGAATTCTGGATGTTGGTGTCGTAAAATTGGCATGATGGAAAACATAGTCAATTTTATTAGCTCACATTCTCCTCGTTATTCTCTTTTGCAACGAGACTCTACAATCCACACTCAACATAGACTGCTCCAGACCCTAGACTCTAGATTCTAGACTCTCGGATTTCACGTTCATTTTATGACGGAGGCAAAAAAAACGTAAAATTCAAGTGTGTGGTGGTTCCTTTAGTTTTTATATGGAGCAATAGCAAATTCAAAGAGCAAAGACAGAAGACTGTCTCCTTATGTATTATGTATGTGTTGTACATTTTATATTGCCTGGATATGGATAGGGATAGAAATTGCAGTGTCATGGCTGTATTTATACATAAATGTGCAGTAACATGTACTCTCCTCTAGAAAGGAGAATGAATGTCTGTTGTATTCATATACTTCATACATATACGACACATTTTCCTTGTCGGACTACAACTTGTTTTTATTTTTATTTCCTTCTTCTGTGTACAACGTAGTTAATTTTTTTTTCCTTCTTGAACGTTGTACGTTTGGATCAACATCAACTGCAAACAAAACGAGAGAGAGAGAGAGGGGGAAGGAGTATTACAAGCATTTTATATTCCACGTACGATGAATATCATAATGGCCATGACAAGGAACACGGATTTCTTTACTTTTTATGACATTGATATCGAAATCAACATGGATATGAAATATGGATTATTGTTTATTACCAATATTGTTATTGATATTTTTTCCCGGATATTTAACCTTTCCAGTTTACAGACTGTGAATGCTTATGATTTATTATTTACGATTTTTAATACCGGATATACTTGATCATTGATGTTTTTATTTGTATTTCGTAGACATATTCCTCTTTGTACTTTCAGTTCAAATTTCAAATGTTATCATGACTCATCATGTGTTAAAATTAACATGAAATTTGTTGGTATGATGAAAGGAGAGGGGAAGAGGAGGAAAGTGGTGTGAAATGAGTGTCACGGTCTTAATAAACACGGTTAGTTGACTCGTAGGGTAATTACAGTAATCAATAAGAGTGCGGTTTGTGGTTGCATTTGTAAACAGTTGTTGAGCTTCTCCGCTTCACAGTGGATGGAAGATGTGTGTGAGTGTGTGTGAGTAGGAGCAGACGAGGAAGAAGACCAAAAAGAAGATTGGAGAGTGGAGTAGCTGAAAACTCAGTTGAGTGCGAGAAACGGATGAAGAGAGATAGAAAATATGCTATAACGCGGGAGTAGCAACGAGAGAGAGAGTGAGAGTCAAGGGAGAATATTAGAGAAAGATAGTGAAAGTCTAGTGTCGAGGGTCGAGTGCTAGTGTGTAGAAGTCAGTAGTCAGTAGTGAGATTCTGGGATTCTCCAGCTCTCATTCTCTCAAAGGAGTCTTACGCCATCCCGTGTGCTGTTAGAGTTAATCTCATTTTATAAACCAATGGATTATACGATTAAGGAAGCAGTTTTACCCGAACCAGAGTCTCATACACACTTTTATATACAATGTACATGTATTATGTATACATCTCTTTCTCTGCTATGCTCTGGCTAGATTCTAGTTTCTAGATTCTAGATGTATTCTCTGGAGCCCCGAGCAATTGTTAATAATAATGATAATAATAATACTTGTGATAAATACCCTCAAAGCTGCTTGTCTCTTTCACTTTCTCTCTCGTCTCTAGATTCTGGATTCTAGGCTCTAGACTCGAGACTCTAGATTCTGAAATCCAGAATCCTGACGTATGTTTGCTCAAGAGCATGAGAAAAGCTCAACTCATTCACTCACACTTGCTCTTTTTGCCCTCTTCCTCTACATTCTACATTGCACAACTTAAGTACATAAGTCACATTTTCTCTTCACATTAATGAATTTTGTAAACGAGACGCACAGTTTCTTGTGGAAATTTATTCGTTTTTGATATGTCTGGAGAGTGTCTGTAACAGTACTTCTCAACTAGTAAATCTCTCTACTTTATACAGAATATTTCATTACCATTACGATTTAACTCAAGTGGAACATATTTGACAGTCTGGTTGTCACGTCATAAGTCATAATATCCGAAAAATTACATGATTACGTAATATGTCGAGTGTAGAGATTAAATTATGTAAGGAGGAGGAAGAAAAAACTGTACGTTATTCATGTACCTTACACAACTATCAATTGTCAACTACAAAATATGTCTCTTATTGTGAATTTAGATTTCTCACTAATTTGATTTTGAGTTTCGAGGTTTAAGCATTTTAAAAAGGACATGGCATCAAAAGTCATAAAAAAGGAGAGGAAACATTTCCTATCTTTATGCGTTTGTGCTACAGATTACCTTTTGATTGTGTGTATTGTATGTAGTATGCAGACTCTAGATTGTAGATTGTGGATTCTAGATACATAGAAGATAGGACATGGTTGCTTCCAGCGTCCAGGGAGAAAGTTGGAGTGATTGTTGTACGTCGTGTGTGTGGGGGACGCTTTATATTTTCTATTCCTCTACCTTTTCGTTATGTGTCTGATAACTTCTTGAATACAAACGCATAGAGAAATAAATATGGCAAAGGGAAATTTATATAAAGTACATATGAATAGAGAAAAGTTCACAGAACTTGTTCAAAACGAAGAAGAGAAAGAGAGAGTTTGGGAAAACTTGGTGTACACACACATAGAGTGAGAGAGAGAGAGAGAGATAAGATGAAAGTCCAAAAGATGTCAGATATGGAAAAAGGAAGGGGGAAGAAGAAAAGTCTATAGTGTGTAGAATATAGAATGTAGAACGTATAAAGTATAAAGAGTTGATGAAGTAGACTTGTGTGGGATTGTAAACTCCTGCTGGAGTCAATTCTTAAACAGATTTACAAAATATTTATAAAAAGGAAATTACTTGAAACGCTTGATGTACTTTTTGAAATTCGATTTCGCTGAGATAAATTCCAAGTCATGTTACATGACACATGGTATGGCTTGCAATTGGGAAAAAGTGGGATACAAGCAAGAAAGCACCAACCCCTCAACTTACAAAGTTAACGGATGACAGATTTTTTTACTGTGTGCCGTGAGCTTTTTTTGAGTCTTCCGTTTTGATGTTGATTTCGAGTTTTGGAGTCCCACTTAATCCCACATATTTTTTTTCTCTTTCATGTTAAAAATCTACATAAGATGATTTTGATTTTTGATGTATTTAACTTTGTTATCGTGCCAGTAGCAACCAAGAGTTGTACATAATATTACATATTTCGACCTGACATATGCATGGAATGCAGAATAAATCACGGATTTGAATTGATGTGACGGGTGTGAGCCTAAAGAGAGAAAGATAAAGATGAATATTTTCGAATTTCGAAATCCTCTGTGCTCTGAAAACATGTTTGTTGATTGAGAGCTACCCCGGTGTTGATTTAAGATCAACTATCAACTCCATTGTAAAAATAATTGAACCATGTAATGTTGTTAATAATGGGTTGATGTTAAACAGGATAAAAAGAATTGTGTATCTATAAAAATTACAAAACGTTAATGAGAACGTGTTTTTTAACAATGCAACAAGATTTTTTTAACGTTCTCCGCTCTTCTATTTTATGTTTTGGCAAAGAAAGGTATGTGTATTTATATGTATGCACGTTTCACGTATTGATATTGTGTTTTGGCCAAGGAATGTATAGTTGATTTGATTTTTGTCTACACGTGTCATGTCAAAGTCAATTCGGGCCATGGAAATAGAGAGGACTTGTGCATACATATTATTACATCTTTATTAATATTATCATCATCGTTGTCGTATGTACGTAAAAATTTTGAGCATTGGTTGCATGTAGATTGTAAAGGCTCAAAAGTCAAAGCAAGACAAGGGAAGGGAAGAGAAGTCAAGTCAAGATGGGTAAACTACTCATAGCCGGAGCATAAGATTGAGATTTGCGAAATAACTTGAGAAGTGATTACCTACTTCACTGCTCCTTCTTTTCTCCGTCTTCTCCTTTGAGTTCTTCTCCGGGCTCTCTCTCTTGACTGAAAGCGAGAGAGAGAGAGGGAGAGAGAGAGAGAGAGGAGCAAGTCAAGGCAAGGAAGCAAACTGAATTTGGGATTAAATTGAGTTATCTTGGCAAATACATCTCCGCGGTTTAATTTCACTTTATTTTTCCTCTAAAGCTAGCTGAACAATGCTGATGCCGACGCTCAAAGCTCGAAGCTCTTACCCAACGCACACAAATATACAAGAGTAAGCAAAAGAGAAAGAGAAAAGTGTATGTGTGTGTTGTGTGTGTACATAGTATGATGTGCTTTATCCATGCCATGCCAAGAAAAAACTTGAGACGAGTCAAGTTTTCAAGTATACATACTACATACAACATACACATTGAATGAGAACCGCAATATCGTAACAGGAGCAAAGAGGAGCAAACATGCATGGATGAAGATATGCATGTATGCATGTTTGTCAGAATACAGAATATCATATGTATAACATATTTTATCTACACTTTTTTTTGAAAGGAGCAAACAGGACCTCCGCAAACTCTGTGTTGTGTTAGATCTCACATCAAACTTGGCGTGTACAATGTACAACGTACAACGAACAGTGCAATTCACATGTGCACTACATGACGTTGAAAATAAGATTCACATCACTAGGAAAACCACTACGGACTATTGAAAGACTAAAAAGATTCTACTCGACGATCCTAACTTGTTTACTCTCCCTCTCTCTTGTCCAAGACTTGAGACACTTGAGAACTTTATTACGCTTGACTTAGTTCAGGGAACTTCCAACTACAACCCTACCTGCCAGCTCCAAGTTCCAAGCTTCAAGCTCTAGCCGACCCAAGAGAAAAGAACTTTCGTTGGTCTGGTTTGGTTTGGTTTGGTTTGGTTGAAAGGAGAATACAAAACACACACCTCAATATCCATTTAGCTCTACACTCTACACTTTCTACGGATTACGGATGTACATGAAGCATAATGTAATGGTGCATAGTACATAATAGTACGGTATAATATGTTGTATAATAATAATACATAATACTGTTGTAATATGAATCGGAATCTCCTTTGAGCTCACTGGTGTATTTTTTGCTGTCACATTTCACAATAGCAGCAGATTGATGATTACATTACACTTTAGTCAAGTTTATTCATGTGTACAATGTACAATGTGCGCTGCTATGTACCATGTACCATGTACAGTGTACACTGAATATTGAATCACTGAATCAGGCTAAAAGGCAGGCAAGCAGAGGACTTCCGTCATTCACTAGATTTATTAGGTACAACAAAGTGTGTTACTAATTTTTAAGGGATTTGGTTCCTTTTGACGTGATTTCATGATCCGATGAGTTCTTTTTCATGTCTAAGTCCATGCTCAACGCGCTTGTTATTCTCTCTCTCGCTCTCTCTCTGTATATCTCAGGTTACATTTTAGTAAGTTGTGAATGATTTAGAACTAAAACGCTAAATATCCATATAAAAAAATACTTACATGTTCATACTTTGGAACTGGGAACTCTTGTGATGTCAACGTCACACTTTGACATTTGAATAGGAAGGAAAAAAGATGATGTGTAATGTGTTTAAATCGGGTGTGTGTATTTAAAGGTTTTGAGAAATCAAATGAAATTCCATTGATCTAAAATAGTGTGGAAGGTACCATGTGTTATGATTAATATTTTAAAAAAAGGAGGCTTGAAGATTTGAGATACCCAAACCAAGTCAAGTCAAGTGAATGAAGAAGGATTTTTTATTGAATATCCTCCGTCTTTTGAATACATAATATGTAATATATCCAATATCCATATATAGTCAGTAGTCAATATATTGTGTACTTGCTGAAAAAGAAGGTGACATATTGATACAAATCTAGGACAGCTATTGCTGTTGAAAAGGAAATCCGTGAAATCCATAAAGTTTAACTTGAACAATATGCAATGTACTTATAGTGACGAAGGTAGCTATAAAATACGGATATACTTGATGGAGAACAGGGGAGAAAACGATATGTATGTACAGAGTACAGATAGAACTTTACAGTTTGATTCATGTCGAAAATTCGACTTATTGAACTTGTGTGGAACATTTTGGAAAAAATGGTTGAGCCCTAGTGGCTTGTATAAAATGAAATGGCGACAGAGTCAAGGTAGCTATGTATCATGTATGTACATTGTACATGCTTCCTTGTTCCTGGGTCCTTGTTCTCTTTCTGTATTTCCCCCTCGTGTCACGTGTGTCTTTTGGATTTGGATTTGGATTCCGTTTGCCGTCTTCCGTGATATGAGAGAGAAAAAAGAACGGAAGAAAGAAAGAAAGAGGGCATCAATACTCATGAATTTTGAACGAGACTGTGATAGGGAAGTGACAGTAATGCCAAATGCCAATACTTGTACATTGTACACTGTACACTATACTTTGTCTGTATAATATATTATATCAAGTATCAAGTGCAGTAAAATATCATTGGAGATTCGTATTGGTTCATCCATCTACGATACACATATATAAAGAAAACCATTTATATTTTATTATTCATCCATGCATTTATAGGCAAATGTACATGTATTTTGGATATTCATTTATCAGAATCCTGTACAGTTTACAGTACTAAAAATACAAAATAAATGGGGATGAACTGTACATTTTACATTCCATTTGATTTTCCTGGTATTTAATGGGTTAAATTGGAGAGTATGAATGTTGAATCTTGTGACTTGTAATTGGATTACTGTATTAATTATTCTGGCCACAATAATTCCCCATTCAACTTTTACTTGAGTTGATACAGTACACAGTACGGGATACACAACTTTTAGCACATGATTTAAAGTACGCACAACAAGCAAGCAAGCAAGTGAGCAAACAAATAGAAACAAACAAACAACTTTAACACAATTAAAAATTAGTCTCAAATGAATTTAAAGTTTCTACCTCCATCTTACCATGTTTCTATGTATCTTTCTTTTCACTCTCAAATTTAAAGTTGGGTCGTATTTCGTATGTAAATCTATTTATCTACTACAACAGAAACACAAGTAGAAGCAGAAGAATGAAAAAAACTTTGCATCTTATCTCTCTCTCTCTGTGTCTGTTTACCTGTCTCCGAGTCCCTCGGTGTATGTTCTATTAGTATTAGTTTTGGTGTTTTTAGCGTAGAGGACAAAAACTTTCATACAAACAAGGAAAGGATGTTTAGTCAAAAAGCAAAAGTGTTGTTTGACGACAAAAAAATATAGTAATTTGTTTGTTTGTTTGTTCTTTCGTTTGTGTTTTGTATAGTCAAGTTTTTGAGTGTGGGAGCAAAGAGGCAAAGAGTGACTGAGGTTCTAAGCTTCTAACTCTGACCTTATAAATAAATATATGTACTCGTTGATTCTAGATTCTAGAGTCAAGCTTCTAGATTCTAGATATCCCGTATAAATATAAATTCCGTGTATTATGTATTATGTATTATACATAATACATAGAGTTCAAAGTTAGAAGTTTGTGTTCTGTTCTGTCGTGTCATGAGAGAGAGAGGAAGGAAAGGAAACTGTGGAACTGTGCACAGAATCGGTGATTTAATCAGAAGATGTGGAAATGAAAAGGAGTGATGAATTCTTAACGGTAATTTGCTGTGTGGAAAAGGCGTTCTGTTGTTCTCTAACTGTTTCGTCATTCGCGGAAAAACGAAAACGAAATCGAGTGAGGGAGAGAAAACGAGCGAGAGCGAGAGAAAGTAGAAAAGAGAATCAAAGGAAACAACAAACCGGAGAAAGGAGAAAGCAAAAGGGAAAGATGTGAGTGAGTTGGGAGATGGAAAACAGAGTTAGAGTCGGCATTGGAATCGGAGTCGGTGTTAGAGTTGAAGTTGGTTTGGGAATGAGTTTCTAGTTCTGGTTCGGGTTCTGGTGTTTTGTGTTGTACTGTGTTCTTCCGCATACGTTTCTACTTTCTATACTTGTTCTTCGTCCTTCTACTGCCGCTACTTTTCCTAATGTTTGTTGCATGATACCATGGCGTATGCATGAAGTACAAGATTGTATTGATCGCCCTTTCTTTCCTTTCTCCTTCCTTTTCACTCAGTCCGTTGCTAGTTTGCTCGCTCGCTCTCTCTTTGGGAACTACAAAGAGCTACAAGCTACAACAAGAAGCAGAACTACAAACTGCAGACTAGAGACACAACTCGAACTACAAGTTGAGTGCGAGTAAGTGAGTAAGTAAAAGGAAGAAAAAATTCAACTCGTTTGTAAAGGATACTCTGACTCTGGTACTTGTCCGTAGTTTGTAGTTCGTAGTCCATACATTAAAGTACAAGTATATATTCAATGTACAGTGTACAGCTATGATGCCGAAGATTGAGAGAGAGAAAAGGAGAGAATAGACATGCTCCCACTCCAGAATAAATATAAATGAAAAACCCTACAACCTACAACTAAACATAACCAAACGAAGAAACGAATTGAATGCAAAAGAAAAAGAAGGAGAAGAAGCTCCAGGAAAGAAGAGAGTGAAGGAAATGAAAATGAAAATGTATGAATCGGCGTAACAACCAACTCAAAATACATACACAAAATACAAAAACTCTGTTGAATAATATATAATATACACATGAGATTTTTCTGTATTTTTGTACAAAAAAGTGAAATCATTTTCTTCTGCTTTTTCTATAGTTTCTTTAAGTAAAAAACAGAGGAACATAAATTATGTTGTTTCACAGTATGTGAGTACAGTGAGTGAGTGTGGGTTTCAGAAGGATCGAGAATCAAATCAAACAAAGTTGAATGTAATGACTGGACTGAATGAATGGATGAATGAATGAATGAATGAATACTTCTTATTCATGTTCAATCATTGTTTTTTGTACTTGTAGCTTGTAATATTCGGTCAATTACATTAAAGTAGATAGTAGACGTGTGTCCATTAAGGTAGTTGGTTTTGGTTCTAGTGTTTCGAGCTTTGAGCTTTGAGAAGAGTGAGTGGAAAAGTAGTGGAGTGAAAGAAGAGAGTAGACATATAGGTTGGACAGAGTGCACAGTGATTCAGCTCTGCGGAGGGCGATCCTTTGATTATTATTATTCACCTTTGACTCTGTGGAAAAAATGTGTGGAAAAATGTATACTATTATCAAGGAAAATTGTTCCTATTTACACTCGATTTGGATAGGACATGCAACTTTTGGAGACTAAATGAAACGGGGGAGTCAAAAACGAAATGGTGAAATGAAATAGTGAAAATGGGAAATGGGAGAAGGAGCGCCAGAGAGAGAGAAAATCCTTCAACATTGCACAAAGCTATATGCATACGTGTGTGTGTACCTATGTGAATTTCCATGGTTCCAACTTCAAACACCGACATCCACATTCACGTCCACATCGACATCAACTTTAGTTTTTTCCTAAGAGCAATATTATGAGAATTTAACACGCAAATAGCCTACATTAAGTTTATGGTTTCACGTTTCACTGTTCCTTCTCACTCCTTGTGGAATTAGGGTGATTGTAGGTGAAAGAGCTTGACACTAGAGAAGAAAAGGAAGAGGAAGAGAACAGTAACTGGTGATGTCGAGTCTTTTTCCTATATGTTTTCTAACTGCGACTGGAAAACTATCTCGGCTTCTAATGTCCTTCACACTCATGTTCACTGTTCAACTGTTCAGTGTTCAATGTTCACGAGACAAAGTTTCAACCGTTTTGTGTTCAATGTGGATAGATAGAAAAGAGAGAGGGAGAGAGAGAAAGACTTTTTCACTCTCCTTTTTCCTCTTCCTCAACTAGGCATTAACAAAGAAAGGAGTCACGATCTATCCACGATTCACGATCCATTATATTATATTGTATTGTACTGTATTAGATTATATTATGTGTCTATATATTTTACACGATTAATGGATAATGGATATGGATTATACAGACAATAACAATAATAATAGCAATAATATGACATGCGAGTTGGAGTCTTTGCCGTTTAGTTATGTTTCGTTTACTTTACTTTGGTTTGGTTTGGTTTTTTTTGGGGTGGAAATCTTTCCATTGAATCATGTACATATCTCATGTCCTCACTCTATACTCTATACTGTATACATAATGTGTATGCCATAATATGGATATGTACAGAAGATGAGAAAGAATGTTCTTCTTTTATTATATGTAGTTGATACGGTATGAAACATTCTACAGTCCAGAGTCTAAAGTCTACATTCCCTCTTATTTCCTTCTTCTCTCTTTCTTTCTATTACATTCTATGTAATATGTTTTTGGTACACCATGATACCATTCATTCACCGCTTCATTGCACTTTCGCCTCAAAAACCACCGCTTCCCTTTTTCTTCCTTCCTTTCAGCCATTCATTTCATTCCCTATGATGATGGTCATATCACTTCACTCAACTCGACTGAGACTCAAGTCGACTCGACTGTTTACGACCACAAAACACCACGTTCTCATTCCGCTCTCCTATTTTATATCTTCTATCTTCTACAATACTGTATAATGTATATCCAGTATCCAGCCATCCATCCATCTATTTTATTATGTACATATTTATTTGTGTAGAAAGGTCCTGTCATCATCACTATTATTATTATTATTATTATTTTCGTCTCCGATTTTTCTATGGCTCTCATTCAAAATGTATCTGTGTGAGTACGAGTACGAGTATGTGCATTGTGCATACACATGCGAATGCCAAGTGTCTAGTGTCTACCTTTTCTTCAATATTTTCAAATACTTCTCCAGCCGAAGAGCATGAATAGGAGAATGTAAAAAGGTTAGGTTTCTACAACATACACTGTGAATTTTAGATGGTATGACAATGTACAATGTACAAAAGTAGACAAACAAGACACGCCATCGTTTATGTATATTTAGTGTACATCCGAGAGTGAAATGGAATGGAATGTATCTATATATGCATGCATGTTGTTTCCCCTATGAAAACCATTGAAAAGCTGGCTAACGATTTTCCATTTTCTATTAAATGAATTCTTTCTTTTGATTACACAGTACCCAGGGAAAAAAGTAGAAGGAAAAACAGCTTCTGGCTTCTGCACAGTATTATTATTTAGTGTAAGGTAGAGAGAAGAGAAGAGAGAATTTAGGTATTTTCTTCTTCTGGTTTTGTGCTCATTGAGCTGATGATAATTTGATTTGAAGGAGAGTGGTGAAATCTTTTCCTTCTCCAGCTCTTGATTTGGCTATGTCAATGGCTTTGGTTGGGTTTTATATATTTTGAAGGGTATTGATTGGTTGGGAGTGAGGGATGAAAAAAAAAATCTTTAAAAAGTAAACTTTTTATAAATGGATTATGTATTATGGGTTTTTTTGGTTGAAGAGACTGAATTATGAATTAGGAAACATTCAATATTCAGTATTCAGTGCGGTTCACTTTTTTTCATGTGGTCCATTGGAGTTTAAACTAATAGAATTATATTATAAGATTGTGTATTAACTGTTGACCCATTCACCATTCATTATTAAGCCTGTATTCTGTATTCTGTTCCTTATTTGTGAGGAAAAGAGGATACTGTTGTTGTTGTTGTTGTTGTTGTATTTGTTAAATGTTAAATGTGGTAAGTGGAGATGATTAGTATGATATATGAGATGACATGATGATGTTATTGTGACCATTTTTTTCTCTCCACTCTTTTATATGTGATTCTTGATGGTTTGTTCAAGTGATGAAGACTGAACAGTTTATTTGTACAAGAAACTTGTGTAGATAGGACATAGATTTGAAGATTTGTAGATAAGATGGTGTAAAAAGTAAAACATAATATAAAAGAGATGAAGTATAGAGTATAGAGATAGATCTATGAGACATGATACATTACAGATTACAGAGTTGTAGAGATATTGTAAAGACGTGTGTAGTGTGTATGAGGAAAGGAAATAAAATGCAATGTTTATGGCGAAGGTAGGTAGTAAAAAAAAGTGAGGAAAAAAGATGATGTGAGCTAATATTGATGAAAGTATCTATCCAATTCATGAAGGAGAGGCAGGCAGGCAGGAGGGAGGGTGAAAGAAGTTAGTGAGAGAATGGGAAGATGATGATGATGATAGTTGGAGATGAATGGGATGATAGGTGGAAGGTTGATGGGTAGTATGGAATCTAGATTCCATACTATCATGAAGTACAAGTATAATATCTGTGTGTAATGTGTAATGTATAGGATCGTTTTTTCCCTTCCTCTTCTCTTTCTTCTCTTTCCTGCTTTCTCTCTTTCATCCTGGTGGTAATGATTATATAGGAAGGAGAGGAGGAGAGAGGTTATCCGGGATCCGGGATTTTCAAGCTAGAACATTTTTCGCCATTAGCCGTTTAGTAGTTCAATTTTGATGTTCAAATTGTTGTATTATATTCCCAACTGAGAAACTGGGAAAGTACATGAGACGTATTATGTTTGTGTGTGTGTGTGTGTTTCTCTCTATTATATATACTCGTCCTCGGCTGTTTATGAAGTCGATGTCGATGAGTTGGAAGATGTGGAGGATGTGAATGTGCCATGTCGAGTCGAGTCTCGAGTCAAGTCACTTGAGAGATACAAAACGAGTGAATGAGGATGTAGTTTGCTATTTCTATCTATTCAGATAATAGATATAAGAACGGCATCCCTCTTTTGACTTGGCTGGGAGTTTGGAGTTTATATATGTGTTGGATTACTTTTTCTTAGTGACTGACTTGACTTGAATCTTGACTGTGCACCGTATACGGTGGAAACTATGGAAACTGCGAGGAAGTAGTAGGTGTACATAGGACTTCCCCTTGGTTTGATAGTTGTGTAATGACCAGGAGTAGAGAAAAATTATCGTTCACTTCTTTATTTTATTTTTATAGTCGCTTTATGAGCCGATTCTCATTCGAGACGTGATTTTCTAGAATTACCTTTTCCTCAAGCACTTGAAGCACCCATCGCCCATCCAACATTCAACATCCACCGTACACCGTACACCATACAACCAAACAGCCAAGCCAAGAAACCACCCACCCCAAACCGATGCCAGTGCCACTGTCCTTCGATTGATAGAGTCACTGTAACGGTTCGCATTATAGGCTTGATGACAATCATTATATCCCTGCAGTAACCATAAACCCGGTCTCACTCACTGTGTGTGAGAGATTCCCGTAGCATTTCTTCTATTTCTTTCATCCTCTGTAGTCTGTAGTCTGTACTTTCAGCTCTCAGCAGACCAATAGAAAAATCTCAACTGTCACTCGTTACACGTGGTATGGCTCCCTAAATTGCATAAAAAGGTTTCAACGATACGATACTGTACTCTATATATATGCCTCAAGACTCGTCACCCTCATTTTCTAAATTCTCAAATGTTTGGGTACATTGACATAATATCGTAATCGTATAGACGTAATGATAATAATAATAATAATAATAATATATAGAAGGAAGGAATGAGATAGTGTATGCACATTGTACATTGTATTTTTTAGGGGACAGTCCCACTCTTGCTCTTTCTTTCACACTTCCTCATCGTATCACATCATATGATATGATATCTTGGTGTGTCATCATGTGGTGATAGTGAAAGTGGTAGTGTGAAGGAGATGGTGATCATCTCGTGATATAAAACTCAATCTCAATATCATATGTCCGCTGTCTCTGTTTCTGATACGGTTCCAAAACTGACTTTTTTTATGTCCCCTTTTTTATGTGAGCTTGTTAAGATAAAAGAATCTCGTAACAAGACAGGACAAGACAACAAGTGCAAGAACAAGATCAATTATGTGTAATAAGTAATAATTATTCAAGTATTATTAGTAGTAGCATAAATAGTCAAATTATTATAGTTATTTAGCTCAATGAATCATTTGGATTTATTTTCTCTTTTTATCAAACATGAGTGTGAGTATCATATGTAGAATTCATAATAGATACAAGCATAATAAAAACATCCTACACTCGTCGTGGTAATAACTAGTAACAGTTATTGCTATTTCGTCGTACTAATACTTTTACTACTAATAATAACGTAATGTCGAGTGCTACTAAATGAGTTGTCAAGTGTTGAGTGTTAAGCGTCGAGTTTGTCTATGTTCTGTATATCTTGCAAAAATGTAGTAAAGTCAGTATGAGAAACATCGTGAAGATGTTAAATGGGATATATATTTGCATTATAAATCATGTATCATGTTTATTTTATGTTCTGTATTCTAGATTCGAGAGAACCAATAAATTTGTAGTCTAGAAAAAAAGATTGAAATTTTGGCAGGAGTTTAGAGTTTAGATTTAGAATCGTAGATTATATTATGGACCTTGGATCTATAAAAATATTAATGATTAGGAATGAGATGATTTCAGATGGATATAATACTTTTGTTAATTATTTTTGAGGAATGAAACTTCCCCCAGTTCTCGATTCCCAGTATAATTTTTATTTTTATCACTTGTATAAAAGATGATGCACCAAAAATCAAGAAGTAGAGGAAAGTAGCATGAAATCTTTACAGTGGCATCTTTACTTATATTATGATATGAGTATGTAGTATGTGTGGCAGGAGAGAAAGAGAAAGGATGGAAAATGATAATGATAATACATGGCATAATGGTAATGGTGATGATGATGAAGGATATAAAACAAACAGTATACATATAACCACGTGTAAATGATCGATGCTATAATCTGTGTACATAACTAGGTACACAGTGTACATTGTACATATTAAATGTGTAGCACTCAGCAGCACATAACACAGCAGCAGATTAATCGTGAGTAAACGGTGGAGAAAACTCAATACTACTTTTAGTAGTATATAGTGGTTGTAGTTTGTGAGTAATAGCTCTGTAATACTTAATACTCCAACTTCTCCTACTTCTAGTTCTACTTGTGCTTCTATTACTTTTACGTTGTCTTCATTAGATGACGGTTAAACCTTACACCGTTAAAAGTTAGTGCAGTGAGGAGTGAGGAACAGGGAGAGAGAGAGAAAGGCAGAGAGTTTTGGCAAGCTTTTATCTAAAAGTAAATTCCATTGTTTTTAATGGGCTTAAAATTATATGGAATTGTGTGTTGAGAATGTATGAAATGAACGGAATTTCACCAGAAGAAACACGAGCTTTTACATAATGTAGTCTTCTCTCTGTGCATTATTACTGATATTATTACTATTATTACCACTACTACTACGTTTATGACATGGATTAGGAGTTATAAGTAGCGACTGTACGGTTGTACCGTGTATTTTGTAGATTATTTAGAGTGTAGAATGTAGATACATGTATGTTGTAGATAGATTATGGCTAAATAAAGTTTTTTTTCCTCCCATAAACGGATTAATACCTTCAGTCAAATCACTGTACATTGTACATCTAAAGTGTACGGTGCATTTATCTTTAATCGTTTTAGTAAAACTATGTAGAAGGAAACGGATGGAAAAGCACGAGCAAAAGCAAAAGCAATAATTGCTAAACTTGTCAAAATAAAAAAATATTTGTAATCAACTTTTCAATTTTATCCTTGTATTTAAACTATACTGTGAAAACTGGTGTGATGTGATGTAGTCAAATAGATGATGATGATGATGGTGGTGGTGATGATGATGGTGAGTACATTTTGGAAATTGAACTTGAATGGTGAAGTTAATTATGCATAAATTATGAATTATGAGGATTGGAAACCACAAAGCACGGAGCTGTTATAAACTTTCATGTCCCTACATGTGTAAACTACAGACTACAGATAGATGGAAATGTAGATAAATTTAAATGGCGGTTGATGGCATACCGCAACGTGAATTGAATTGAATATTAACCCGCATCATCACCATCAACATCGTCATTATTATTATTATTATTTCGAGTTCTTGTGGTATGTATCTCATCAATTTTTTTTCTCCCCACAGCTATTATTATTGTAGATGAAGTGAAATTATAATAAATATCATATACCGTATACCATGGATATATCGTATAGATATCGTCTACGGCATATGTATACAGGGGAAAGGAGTGAAAGAGTGTAGCACAAAGTAAATTTTGTGGGTAAAGCAAGGAAGTCCATTCAATATCAGTCGGATGTAGAATAAAGTTCAAGCGGGCATTCATGCAGTCACTGAGTCGAAAGAGTGAGTTACAGTTTAGTTCAGTGTAGTGTAGTGTAATGTAATGTATAGAGTAGAGAGAGAGGGAAGGAGAGGAAAGGGAAAAAATAGGGAGAAAAAGAAAAAATTTCCCATGATGTGTGGATGGTGTAATGGTGTAATTCTTACATACATGGTCCATGTACAATGTACATGTAGACTACTACTGCTCTGTGTTGTGTGTGCTTCTCTTCTCGTGTAAACTACATACGGTGGCTTGTCCTGGTACATGGTCTCTCGCATGCGTCCTTTTATTATGTGGGGAAATAGTTTTTGCGTCTGACTTCTCTACACTGTTCTGGTTTGGTTTGGTTTGGTATCGGTGGTCTCTATCCTGCTCCTTCTGCTTCTTGTTCTCCCGTTCTCCTATTCTATACCACCGCCACTACTACCACACCAATGCTCTTTCCACTACGACCATTATCACTATTACTACTACATAACATGGAAACTCTACGGATTTTTTTACACATCATATGCCTAGCTCTGAGTTTACATGGCTATATAACGAGAAGGAAAACGACTAACGCTAATACTAACATGCCCAAGCCGCTTCCTCGCTCGCTCGCTTGTTCACTCGTTCACTCTCACCATTTTCATCTCTCTCCCCCAGCAGCATGTATGTTGATATGGAATATGGATGGATGGATGTACATAAGTAGATATGTACATAGATATGTGTGTGTGTATTTTCACGTTTGGGCCGCTGAAAGAAAGAGAGAGAGGATTCTCTTTTGCCAAATCTCTGTACGATACACTAGACACGACAGTAATGCGTCGAGTGTGGACCCAACTCCATCGAAACTCAGACTCTCCTTTTTTTGAAAAAATACATACACACATCTATATTTATTCAACCTTTAGTGTGGTTCGTTTTTGTGGAATTTCTCTGGATAAATAATAAATACAGTGTACACGGAAGAGGATTTCAAGTATTTCAAAAGTTTCCAAAGTAAAAATACAAGTACCTTAATTCCATTAAAAATCTATATTATATTATATTACAATTCAAATTATTATCAAATGTGCGGTGTATTTTAAATTAAAGAGTGAGTTGTTTAAAAAGTTTGTTCAAGTTGCAGAGTGAGATTGCTTCATACTCCATACTTGATACAAGTTTACAGTTTATATATAATAATAATAATAAAAATTAAACGGATGAGAAATATTGTTATACATACAGAAAAAATAATAATACAGAGGAAGTTGTTGAAACAGATAATATATTATTAGAATATACCTTGAGGAATAGGAAAAAAATTATTCCTTTCAAGAAAATTATTTTTGTGTGTGGCGTGTGCTGTTTCCGCTGCTGGTAAAATTTTAAAATTGGAGGAAAATTGGAGTAATTTTGTGGTAAATTGTTTTTCCTACTGTATAATTTGGAAATTCGAGTGTGTGGTCTTATTCAATTATGAATTAGGAATTGGGAAGCTGCATCATCAATTGTCAGTATAATTTTTCAGTCTCGTGCGCTCTCATCGCGTATCCATCCATCCAGCCAATGCTGTATTTACTTAAGTTGTGAAAAAGGGAAATATCTATTTATTTTTGAAGCATTCCTTTGGAAAAATTAATTCAAGTTTTAAGGAAACTTTCAGTGTAATTTTGATTTTTGTGAACCTCCTGGATAATATAATATTACATCATAAAAATAATAATAACAATAATAATAATAATAATAGTACGAGTAGGAGGAAAAAGAAGAAAAGTAAAGGAGCAAGTAGTTTGAAAGGAAAACAAAACCACTATATAATATATAAGTGTTTGTGTTTGTGAGAAAAAGATAGTCGTTTAAACTGAGTTGAGTTGAAAACTTGAGAATCAATTTAGTCTGCTCGTTGAATTCCAAATAAAAAGAAAGAAAAAGGTTTTGCTCAGTGATGCACTGTTCACTGCAGTGAATTTCCCTGTCTCTTTACATACTTTTTTCTTTTCTCAAAGTTTTCAGCCTTTACTATCACTTTGGTTTTGGTTTTGAATTCGAATTGGGATTCGGATTCGGGTTGTTTTTTCCATCAGTGTATGTGAGTTTCTTGTGTCTTGTGTTGTTCTCTGGCACAGAAGAGAGAGAGAGAGACCAGAGGGAATTGGGTGTATCATTATACAGGATAGAGATAGAGAATATCTACGATCTACATATGTTGGTGGATGTGTGGGATGTCTCTCTCTCTGATACATATTAATACTGCCAGTGGTCTTGTTGTTGTTGTGGGTTTTCTCTAGTCAAAGAAAAAAAAGAGAAAAGGAAGAAAATCAGAAGAGAAAAAGAGTCGTGTAGCTACTTTGTGCTTGTGAGTGTGGTGATGTTGTTGTAGAGTGTAGAGTGTAGAGAGAAGGAGTAAAACGTGTATGTATTTCTCAGTTTGTTTGTGTCGGTGTGTGTATCTGTATTCATTCGTCTTTTGTATCTTGAGGAGAATCAGTCTAAGCTTTCCATCTTAGACGCACGGATTTCCTGGATTTTCTGCCGAATTCTTCTTCTTTTTCAGACACTACTTATCTACTATCTACGAGTGAGTGAATAAGTGTAGTGCAGTGTTTTGTGGCTACTGTACGTAATACGTAACATACGTGTGTATCGTGTGCATACATAAATACAGATATACATGCATGCGAATGTGTGTGTGTGTGTGATGTAGCGTGGTGCTTGTGCTCGTCCGAGAAGCCCCGAGAGTGGTTTGGCTCTTCTTCTTGACTCGACGAAAGAAAAAGAAAGGAAAGCATCGAAAAGAAAGAACTGAACGACAGACACTGCTCCTTGCTCCTGTGTAGTTCTCGTTTGTTTGCTGTAGCCGTTCAGTCACAGCGTCTCTCTCTTTTCTTTCAAGTTCTTTCTACATATATTCTTTGCTCTGGTTTGTTCAGAGTTCACATTCATTCATATGTGGAGGACTGACTCGGCTTGGAAGAGCTAAACACTAAACACATAATACATACGCTACTTATTGTCACAGCTGGATTTCTGGATTCCGGATTTCATACACAAGAGTTTTGTTCACCGATTAATACGACTACTGAATGTACTGAACTTTGTTCCTAAAAATAGTTAATACTATATTTATTGTTTTGGTTCCCTTTTTTTTATCAACTATCAACCATCACATTGAATAATAAAAAGAAAAAAAAGCAATTCTTATCAGATCCACTGTTCCCGAGTCTTGACACATTTATCTCTCATCACACTTTTTTTTGTGCTCCGAGATTTTGGGAAGAAAATAAAAACAGAACAAGAACTAGAAGATTTTTATCTCTCTTTTCTTTCCAAGATTGACATTGACAACCATACTCGTGCTTCGCAAATCGTAGACACTAGACACTTTGGTCTTTGGTCTGGGATTTACCACGTACTAAGTAATACTTATTACTTTATCTTTGTGAGATGGAATGGCAAGTGGAATGGTTAAATGATGTGAAGACAATTATGATGATGATTATGAATTGTTAATGATGAATGAATGAATGAGAATACATAATATAATGTGATTGTGATTGTCAAAAACAAAAGTTATGTTGTTAATTTAATTTGATCTATGATCAATAAAATTAATCCTGAATACTGAATATACATATTTTTTTCTAATCCTGATGGTTCAATATCCAATATACAAAATACAAAATAATATAATATAATACATGGTATAAAGTATAAAATAAAAAAGGAACACCGTCCAAAAGAAAAAGAAAATACTAGAAAAATAAAAATAATAATAGCAACTATAGAAAATCGTGTAAATTACTCTTTTACATATAATATATAAAATATAAAAAAAACTATTACAATTTTTCCTGGTGTCATTTTTCCTTCCCGGTGACAAATCGTGGAGTCAGTAAGTAGAAAATTACTCTGTGTCTAGTGCCTAGTATGTAGTTTACCTGATATCTCTACAATATATATATAATCTATATGACAGTATATGAAATGGATAAATGATGACATTCAAATTTTGCGTGGATGTATATTTGAGAACTGTGGAAAAGTAAAAATGCGTGAAATGTGGAAAATGCGCGCCATACATGCATGTATACATAATAATCTGGTACATATTACATAATATATTATTAGGTAGTGAGTAGTCAAGTTGAGCCTCGAGTTGAGTAGAGTCAAGTCAAGTATAAGTAAAGTCATCCATGGATGAAGTGGAGGATTTTTTCTCTCTCATGCATTTCACAGAGAGAGCGAGAGAGAGGAAGGAATAACTGTAATATATGATGTGTATAGTTGAATGTTTGGTTTGTTTATATGGGAATCGTGCCGAAGGATGAAAACATAACAGAGCCCGTTTGGAGTTTAATGGGAAATACTCGTAGTCATAGTCATAGTCGAACTCCGAAGTTGGAGTCAAAGTCTAATTCGAATTGGAAGTCGAAGTCGAGGAGTCGAGATAGTTGAGTACTTATCCATCCTTATACTTGGAAAAGAGAAGATAGAGAGAGAGAGAGCACATAGTGAGAGAATGAGAGGTTGGCATATGATGCGGATCTATCGTCTTTGAGGGAATGATGAGATGATGGAGAACTGATGTATGTTTGCTTGCGTTTAGGAATTATATGAGCGAACGAGAAGAAAAAGAAAATCCAGAAAAGCAAAGTTCTTCCATGTACAATGTACATGAATACTCTTATGAGGAAGAGCAAGACGAAGACGATACGATACGATACGGTGTGGAGTGTGGAAGAGAGGGGAACTTTTAGCTTGTAAAGTCATGAAATGTTTTTATTGGTAGCAGATGTCTTTTCTTAAGTGTATTTTTGGATCTCACATCTCACTGTTCGTGATTTTTCTACGCATCTCTCTCTCTCTCTCTCTCCCTGTTCACTATTCACTGTGTTTTTTCCACCTCCTCCAAACTCCAAACTCTCCAACTCTCACCGAGAAAGAACATAGTATATATTTTTTTCTCAACTTGATTTATTCTCGAAGATAACAAGACTAAACAATTCACTGCTTCGTGCAAAAATTACCCCGTTTGTACATGTACATAGTTTGTATTTTGTATTTTGTACACTGTTGTGTGTGAGTGCCTATTTACTGCTCCTTCCAACTTCTATCCTCTTTGTCTCTCTTGAATCTTGGAGTCCTCCAGTGAATTCTATTTGGCTTTAGCATGGATGTGGATGGAGGATGGTGGATGTTTTTTTTTATTTCTTTCTTCAGCTCCAATTTTTTTTCTTCTCCTTCATGTTTTTTCCCCTTTGTATACATACATAAATTGTAAATTCATGGAGGAAAAAAAAATTGGAAGCTATCTCGTGCATGAGTTGACTTTAGGATTTTTTGAACAAGTCTAAAGAATGTCACCCTCTTGAATCTTGAAACTTGAAAGTGAGAGTTCTTTAGTCAAGAATCAAAATAATAGAATCCCACTTTTTCTCTCCTACACACTACACACACTTCCGTGTATGTATTATGTTGTGTGTACTCTGTATTTTCAGGCAATTTCTCTTCTCCCCTTTTTTTTGCTGTTGTTGTTCTTCTTCTTTTTCTTCACACACAGTTTTCTGGTGTTTAAAAATATTTGTTGATTACTTACTCACAAGTCACAAGTAGTGAGAAAAGAAGTGTTATCATTCAAGAATTTACGCACTTCATGAGTTAGAGATTAGAGATACATTTCATGATAAAAGCAGAGCAAGTAGAATAGAAGATAGAACTAGATACTACAGGAAAAATATGTGTGTAATCTCGGATTTGGATTTCCATCCTTCTTGATCTTGAGCTTGTGTTAGAGATTTGAGATTCTGCCCCCGTCGTAGTTAATTAATAGTTATTTATTGTTTTTATTACGGGATTTGTCAAAGCGTGGGTATGGAAAAAAACAGAGTTGGCTTGGGGTTTCATCTTTGATGTTTCATGTTTCATGTAATGGAATGATAAAGGATAAAACATGTTGAACTATGGAATTAATTAATTAAATCCTTTTGTGAGATTCCCTTGATTTTTAGCGAGAAACAGATGATGATCAAGTTATTTATTTAATGTACGGAAGTACACACATTCTACATTTTCCGTTCTACGTTCTACGCATTTGGCATAACAAACAAAATGTGCCATTTTCAAGTTTCAAGATGTGTTTTTTTTCTACTCGTGTAATGTGAGTGTGACGTCGACACTAAATAGTCAACATTCAACAGAATGAGCGTGGCAAGAGTATTAGTAGAAATAATAATGGTAATAGGAGTATGTAGTAATGTAGTAGTTGTTAGTTCATAGTACATGCACTTAAAAACATGATGTACATAAGATATAATAATAATCATATCATATCGTGCCATTTGCCATTTTCCATTTGTAAATAATGATGCACAGTTCAGTCACAGCTGTTACTCTTAGGTCTCCATCCTACTTTCTACATCCTACATAACATATTACATGTTTATTTTATGTGTAAGTCTCTGTATATTTTGCTACATGTGCAAATTTTCCGGCTCAACTAATGTAGTGACTAGTCGTTGACTTTTTCTTTTGAGGCTCATTTTTCTTGATTTCAATGGAGCTTGTTAAAAAACAAGCAGCGGTTGAAGGGGGATTCAAAAGAAGAAAGATTGAACATGACAGGTACCGTTTGCAGAAAATTAGTCTAGAATGTAGAGTTGAATTCCGTCCAAATATTTTTATACAGTGACCCAACTTGTAAACTGTAAATTGCTTTTTATCTTTCTTCTTCTCTTGCCTCTTCTCGTCTTTTTCACATAATATCTAGATGTGAACTATGGACTGTTTTATGTCTGGATTCTTGATGCACAATTTATATTAGGGGTACACCCGATGAAATGTAAAAACCATTATAAACGTTACATTTCAATGTAAATGTAAATTTTTCTGTTCTATTCGTGCGTCAAATTATATCTCTTGTGATGGTCTAAAGTTGGGGCAGGTTAAATTTTACAAAATTTTACATTTACAAAAATGTAAGTTTACACAACTTTTTACAGTTGTAAAAAAAATTACATTGACCCTATACAAAAATTAGTCCATCACTCCAGCTATAGTTTAATGTAAAAATGTAAGGAAAAAGTCTACAGTTACATGAAAATGTAAGCTTACATAGATTTTTGTATTTCATCGGGTTTACCCCTATTCATCGGGTTTAATTGTACAAAATACAAAATGTAAATTGCATTTATATCAAAGCCAAAGTACAGATTACAGACATTCAAAACTTGAAAGTTGACGTAGCACAGGAACACTACTAATACAAAGACAAGTATAAGTACAAGTATAAATGTATCAGTAAAGAGGATGTAAGACGTAAGAAGAAAGAAGAGGTTGTCCTATCACGTTTTCCATCTACAATCTACAATTACATGTGTTTGGTATTTGTCACCCTTTTAAAATTAAATGTGTAATGTATAGTTATAGTTTGAGAGGCGTAGGTATTGTGAATTGTAAATTTTAAATCCTTGGAGAGAAAGTGGGAGATGTACCTCTATAACTAGAAACGGGAAAACAAAGTGTTGAGTTTTGGAGAGGAGTTCACATCTGTTCTATTACCACTCTTCAATTATCCATAAAACACACAGAGTAGGTAACAAACTAGAGAGGAGGGAGCACAGAATGCATAATACAGAAATGCTTTGTACATTGTACATGTATAGATATTAGATATATTGTAGTTGTATGTAATTTAATTTGGAACAGGGACAAGTATTTATTTGTTTCTCTGTGTACCAAGTGTAAATACCTACTATATTATGTTGTGCGTGGTGCCTGTAATAGATATTTGGTTTGGTTTGGTTTGGTTTGGTTGGTTTGAATGAGTGAGCGAGTAAAATGTATGCATGGATGACTGTGTGGTGGAGTCTGATGATAGCTAATTGATTTGAAAGCCGCCACAAGTATTATCTGAACATGTTATTATTGTAAAATAGGGAATGACAAATATCTACAATCTACAACCCTCATGATCATCATCTCTATCTCAGTCTTGAGCCTACGTATCTATCCCCAACAACTAACAAATATGAACTAGGGAAGGAGAGAGAGAGAGAGAGAGTGAACTTTACACCAAAGATGTAAATATATATGAAATTAGGGAGCATTTTCCTCATGGGTGATCAACTGATTGACAGATGATGAGGGCAAGGGTGTTTCTAAGTGGATGTTTCTAATACTAGAGGATGACTTTATGTTCCATCAATCCATGTGTCTAGAGTCTAGTGTCTATATAGTATCTAGCATAGAGTATAGTGACTAGTGTCTGACTCTCTGTCTGTCTGTCCTCGTGTCTACTCAACTGTGGAAAATGGAGAATGGAGAATTATGGAAACTCACTTAGACACATACATGCATGCATAATTGGAGGACTTTGTGTACAGAAAAAACGTCTATTAATATGACTACATTAGATGTGTTATAATATACATTTCCAGTTTAGGCAGAGGATTAAGCCAATGGTCCAAGTTTAAGCAGGCGCATTGCACAAGTATCAGATATCCAGATATTTTTATGGCAGAGCCAAGATCCAAGAAGCATGTGTGTGAAAAATGAAAAATCCAGAGCTAAAATTTAAAACGTCAAACCAAACGCGTTTGTCCACACTATAAATACGCAGATATGAGAATGAATTTAACAAGAGGGAGACTGAAACTGCATTCGACTGCTGACTAATACTCCATTTGCCATTGCACTGAAATTTAAAGTTGCCTGTTATTCCCAAAATTCGTTTATAGTCTTGAACTGTGAAATTTACTCGATCCACATTGAACATTGAACTGCTCTGCTCTCTACTCTCTACTCCCTGCTCCCTATTTCCTATTTTTTCCCTCCACCGTTTAGACATTCGTATATCCGTATATTCTACTGGATACAGATTGGGATGTGAATGGTGTTTCGGAAATGGAAATAGAGAAATACATATAAAGCTCGACCCTCGACTCGACACGACTCTCGACTTGAGTCGACCGAAAGAATACATAAGCGGAGAAGAAAGTAGGGTTCATTTTAAGTGCATTATATGGCTGACGTGTGTAGGCCATGGGCAATAGTGGTAATAGAGATTCCACTCATCGTCTCTCTCTCACTCTCTCTCTCTCGCGTCCCTCGTGTCAATCTTTGGTCTTTGGTCTTCAGTCGGTTTCACTCACTCACTTACTCATTCACCCACACCACACACTACAGTCTACAGCACATTGTGCCCTAACACTCACACACAATTTCTTTTCTTCCGTCTCCCTCTTATTCACTCTCCTCTTCATGATTGAGATTCCCTTTTTCCGTTTAGTATTATGGTTGTACACACAAGATTGTATGTTGTATATTGTATGGTCGTGGAAAGAGGGAAGAGAGATTGAGGAGGAAGTTGACAGGATGGGGATGAAATAACTCTTCTTCTTCTCCTTTCTAGTTTCTAGATTCTAGTGTTTTCTAGTTTCTAGTGTCTAGTGTTGGTCACTATGTGGACATTGTAGAGGAATAGGAGTGAGTGAGTGAGGGAGAGTGAGTGGTGGACAAGTCATGTCGAATTACTCTGGAGAGATTCAAAAGTCCCCTCTCCATTCTATCTTTATATAGATAAAACTGAACTGGGGCTGAACTGCTGACTGCTGATTCTTGTCGAAATTCTATTGACTGTGTTGACGGTACATTATACATTGTACGTGAATGTAAGTATGTATCTGAGCACATTGTCTTTCTATTATGATTATCACTATGTACTGTGTATGTATCTTGAATCTTGAATCATGAACAAGGCACAATGTGTGTCTAGTGTCCAATGTCTACTCTCGATTGTGAATTGTGGATTCTAGACTCTCGATGGTATTTGTCGATTCTTGACCAGGAACTGTTAACTGTTTACTTGGGGTTTGGGGTAGGGAAAGTGTAGAGTGTAGAGTGAGTAGAGATAGATAGATTGGTATCGATTTTAAGTATGTCTAGATCTAGGTATTCATAGAGATTTATGTAAGTTACACTAGAAACTATAGTAGTGTACACAAAACACAAATAGAACGGCGGGTAATATTTCGTATTATTTGGTTCTATTCCTATCTGTCTGTGTGGGGTGTGGAGAACATGATACGGAGAGGAGGAAGAGATGAAAGAAATTGAAGACAATTTTCGGCTATGTTGGTTGAAAATGGTTGATCATGATGTCATCACATCATTCGTAGGCATACGAAGGCAGATACAGCTAGATGTGTAAAGTGGAGATATATTTACAATGTACTATGTATTATGCATATACAGATTTACTTATTGCTCCTACTCATTCTAATACAATATCCAATTCCCTTTTCACTCACGTAATTTGGTTTAGATGTACATTGTTAACTGTTTTGTAGTGATCAATTGGCATTGTGCGTATTTGTATTTGTATTGGTATATTTCACATTGTATACTATGTTATATGTGTATAATAATATAATCTATAATCTATGTACCGATATTTTTCTGGGTTGTGAATATTGGATATTTGATATTAGATATTGTAGGTTGTGCATGTTTATGGATGGGAAAGATTGAGGATTGAGGAGCCCTTGATGAAATTGTGAATAAGACTAAATGGATAATGTCACTGAGTTTGAATGGTCTCATTTTGCCTGTTCAATAGATATAAAATAAAATAAAAGTACAGTGCTGGATGGTGAATGGGAAGGTATAAAACATAAAAGTTTGGATTTTGGATATAGAATAATATAGAATGTAGAATGGGTTTCATGCTGAGAGGCGGGAGTTGGTGAGATTGGAGAATGGAGGTATTAAGGAAGAGATTTGGTTTGGTTTTTAGTTTTTACCCTACTACCTACTACTCAATGCTCAATATAATAATAACATTAAGAATAACAATAACAACTGCAACAGTCGCTGTACTTTGCACACATGTACATGTTATTGTAATAATAATAATATTGCCGGTGGTGAGCAGTGCGCACGCAATATGATATATAAGGTTATAATATGAGGATGAGAATGACGATGCCGATGACGACGAGCATCGTCAATCTGAGGATGGCAATGTCAATGCGTGCGTGTGGATATTCTATTGTAAGTTGTAAGGCTGTAGGCTATTACTACTGCAATTGCTACTGTTGTTAGTTGTTATGATTTGAATGTTTATTTGGTCTCCCATTTTTTGAAGGCAAATGAGGAGGGGGTAAAAGCGGAAGCAAATCTCAAACCATGAACTAAACTAAACTGAACTATGGATGACTCTTTCTTTGTCAATGGGTGTAGGATGTGAACCGAAAGTAAAATTGGTCAATAAAATCTATCCGTATACATTTACGGATTTTCAGGAATTAGAATGGTTTGGATTTGGATTTTGGATACATTTCACATATACACTTACACACGTACTGGGTATTGGGTATTATTATGCTTGATAGGAACTCCCTCGTGTAAACTGTATAGTACAATAATATTATACAATGTATGAGAATATTTAGAATGGTATGTTATTTTCCTTGATCATTAAACTTTTTCCTACAGCTTTTTGTACAGATATATATAGAATATAGAATAATATATTATAGTACATGTGATGTTGTTTTCGGTTTCTTTTGAGTTTTGAGGTGACAAAATTACACGCATAACTTATGTAGGATGTAGGTATAACTGGCTATTTCCGCATACACAATACACATAGTTTTAAGTTTGAGCTGAATAGAGTATAGCATTAATAATAATAATAATATTACGTGTGTATCCATCTACCATCTACCCTATGACACTGTGTGTACATGGCAAAGTGTGGTAGAGAAGGGGATAAAAAGAATGTGTTTCTTTTTGTATTTCAGTTTTCAGTGCTCTGTGTTTTGTGTTATGTGTATTTTACGTGTGATTTGTATTTATGGGTGTGCTCACTACCGCATGGCTCATGGCTCCCTGGCTAAGTTGACTTTCATGTGTAATGTATATTATATATTGTGCTTTGTGTGCCTGCAGAGGGTTTCCCAGTTTTTCTACTGATTTATAATGATGACAAAATGTAGCTGGCATGTTTGTTGCCTCAAAGAAGAGTTCTAGGTTCTAGTAGGGTGAAAAAGTACAAAACTACATGGAGTGGATGGAAAGTGAAAAAAGGTATGCGTGGAATAAGTAAGTTAGAGAGAGGAATAGGTAATAGGTGTATTTGTTTGCCTAATATGATGCTCCTATGATTTCTCATTACCTTTTACCATTTATGGGGGAACCATGAACATCAATAGAATAGGAGCAGCAACAGTAGTACTATACTGCTGTACTATGCTGTAGAGAGTAGAGACAGAGGCAAGCGGCAAAACTCGTGCTTCTACTTTTTTTTCAGAATATTACACGCACATTATGTTCCATGCTCAACGCTCACATTTTACATGAATGTAGTTATTGTGCGTGCATGCGTATAGAGTATAGTGTATAGACTTTAGACATGTGTGTATGAGGATCATGAATAGAGGTGAAGCAAAAATATGAATGAGTGTTTGCCGTCGTTTCATGGAGTGCAGACTGAATGAGGAAATAGTTTTATACACAGGATTATCCAGTTCTCTCTTTCTCTTGTATGAAATATGTAACGGTAACTTTTTGTAGTGTGTGTGTGTGTGTGTTTATGAATGTTTGGTATTTGGTATTTGGTGTTTGATGTAATGATCCTCTATCTTCCACCTCTCTCTCTTTCTTTTCTCCTATCTTTTCATCATCTGCTATCTCGGATCTGCAGTGTGTACACTACACAGTGTACAGTGTTAATATTTATAGCCATAATAGTTTTATGTTTTATCCTCAGACAACTGTGTGTGTATGTGTGTACAGTACGGCACTAAATATATCAACAATGAAATTGGAGAAAGAGGGAAAGAGCGAAAAGGAGAGAGAGAGAAAGAGATGGAGAGAGTGAAAGAGAGACGACATGGTTGAGTGGACAGAGAATATGTTCCTGGATCCTGGATGTGTACATGTATATATATTTAATGAACGCAAATCACCGCGGCATTTACTCTCTCACTCTCGCTCTGTTACTCTGTATCCGTATCTGTATCTGTATCCGTAGCCATAACCGTATCTGGCTTGATAGGCTTGTAATAGGAGACGATGATTACAGTAATGATAATGGGCGATAGGATAGCGATCTTGACTCTCTATCTTTGCATCATTGCTCTACACTACCCTCCGTTTTGTTTATACAAGGAACATGGAGAACAGAGAAAAGGGAGAAGATAGATAGATAGATAGAGATAGAAGAGCTTGGAAATTAGCTTCATGCTGTGTGTTGTCTCTTTCAGTCAGTACTATGTACAAAATACAAACTGGAAATGTACATATAATATAATGCATAATGTACATGTAATCTGTTCAAAGAGAGTAAAAAAAGAGAGAACAACTGTGTAAATGTCTTTGTACAAATGACGATGATGCTGATGATGATGATGATGATGAACGTGCTTACTCAATACTCAAAATTCTAAACGAAACAGCACATTGTACATTGTACAGAATTAGGTAGTTTGTAGTTTACAAGCAGCTTGTTAGTTTAGTCCTTAGTTTAAAGTTTAGAAAAATGTAGAGAGAAAAATAACTGTGTGTGGTTTGAAAGAGCTCGTATCTCGCAAGTACAGATGTATTATGTACATTGTACATGTATAAATACAAAAGACATAAATACATACTTGTGCACATTGCACAGTCGTCCTTACTTTTTAATCTACCCATGTTCACTGAAACTATTTAGTATGTACAAGTTGTACACCACACCACATGTACACGTTCTTTCTCCTTTTCTGCTTTTCTCGTTCATATTATAAATGTCTATGTAAATTCAAATGGACTATGAAATGGTGCGTCGTGTTTTTCTGTGTACATAACATGTATGTGTTCTGTTTTCTGTACAGCGTACGTTGTACACGCATATGCCGTGCTTTTTTTTTTCATCCATAAAAGTTAAAAAATTGCATACAAAGATAAACTGTGTGTGATGAGAACCTCAGATTTGAATTCGAATTTGAATTGGAAGCCAGTAGAGCTGAAGCAGTATGATAATGATAATGATGGAAAGATAGATGGATGTAGAATTGGATGGGTGAGCTGGAACATAATATAGGATGGGAATGATGATTGTGTGATGAGGATGAGGATGAAAATTGTATAGGGTGTGTAGCCAAGAGCCTTTTGTGTGTCATTGATATTCATGGAGTAGAAAAGAAGGAAGGAAGGAAGGAAGAAGAGAGACAAGAGACAAGAACGAAGCTGCACAGTGTGTATTTTATTACCGAGCTTTTGTCGTATTCAATGAAGTATAATACAGATATTAAGGCACACGGCGTACTCCAGTCATGTATTTTTGATGGCATCAAGTTTTCCTCTATGTACGGTGTACAATTTATAGTGTATACTTATTTTATATGTTATGTGTTATGTATAATAATAAAAGGAGGCAGAAAAAGTAGAGGAATGGGAAAGGGAAGGAGAAAAGTAAGTGCGATTATGATATATCTAAGTCTGTACACACATTGACGCTTTCCTCACTCCAGTTTCCAGTTGTACAATTCCAGATTCTAGAATCTAGATTCTATAGTTGTAGCTGGAGCTCGATCTTGAACTTCAGTGTCAGGAGAATCCAAATCTAAATCTATGTATTTGTACAGAATATAGAATAGCAAGAAAATTGTATACGATACATGATACATATTACACATTGACATGAGTACAGTGTACAGTAGTAGACGCAAGTATGGTTAAAATACTTTCCCATAATGGCACTTTTGGTATTTCTGTCGGGGCTGGGGATAAATCGATCTATTTAAATGCTCATCTCTCCATTCTCCATATTCTCCTGTCTTTGGTTGGGGTGCGTGCGAGAGCGAGTGTGAATGTGACTGGAACTGTGAGAGTGTGTGTTCTGATTCTTGATGATCTTCGACTTTGACTTTGGCTTTCCCTTGGGTTCACTATAGTATTTCTCTCTTCCTTCACTCAAATGCCCTCCCTTATCACTGAACTAGGGAAACAGAATAAAGGTCTCTTTTTCTTCCCCAAGTTGTGTGGTCACTATAATAACCATTACCGTTACTATGTATGTCATTGATAATGGTATTACTATTGGTGTTGGTGTTTACTACTAGGAAAAAAAATAGGGGAAGAGGCAAAAGGACATACGAATCTTGTCTCGACACTAGACTCTAGATTTCATTTTGGTCTCTGTAATTTTCTCCCTATTTTTTGAGGAGAGCTTTCAATTACATTTTTTCCCTCCTTATTGTAAATTGTAATGAACTGGAATAATTGCAATTAATTAGATGATGAAAAGGCAGTAGATTCTTTTCTCGCACAACTAGTTTTCCATTTTCCATCCAAACTTGAAAAATAAGATGGATGACTAATGCAGTAAGTTTTGTTGGTGGCGTTGGATATTTATATGTATACATATATATAAAGTTTTATTGCAGTTTACAATAATAAAATAGACAAAGATTGCATTGAATTAAAGCTATTGAAGAACTCTGTTGATGCTTCCTGATGTGACTCTCTTTTTCATCTCTTCCTCTTCACTCTCACCGAGAGTTTAAATGTTATGTGTTGTTTGGTTAGGCTTAGGTTGGTTTAGTTTGGTTTGGTTTTGTTGAATTTGCCTGTGCGTCTGCATTCTGTATATTTGTAGATCTACATGTGTATTCACTGCGTGTAGAAGAGATTTTATGGATTCCATACGTGTTCAATGTTCACTGTGCACCTTGATGGCGGTTTATTTATTTATTTTGGAGGATTCTGGCAGCGGAACATCCAACATTCAAAATTCAAAGTATTTCTCCTCTTTTCTTTCTGCGCTCATGCTAAATAATAAAACCTGGTGTGTGTATATTATTATTATTACACGCCAAGAAGATAAAAGAAAGAAGGGAGACGTTTTTAGTAACATGCTGTTTTTTGTGTTGTACATTGTAGATTTTAGATGCACTAACTGATCTTTAATTCTCAATAATTCCCAATGCACATGAATTTCAAACTGAATATTAAAATCATACCGCTGGACCGTATTTATCTTGCTGTCTTGCAGCTATTCGTCAAACAGGAAAAAAAGTCATTTTTTGTCATCAACTTGTTTATTTTTGTTGTTAGTATTATTGTTTTTTTTACACTTGTACAGAAAAAAGCATGTCTTTTAAATAAATAAATATTATTATTACTGAACTACCGTCGATGGTGGATTCAAAATTCAAATAGAATATTATAGTGCTTAGCGGTATAATGTATAATAGTATTTATCAAATAAAATCAACTCAAACGGAAAGAAAAGGAAAGGAGGATGCATGTCATTGATATTTTTTTACCAAAGTTTGTCATATGCATTTCATTGAAATGCAAATAAATGAATAAACAAGGAATAAAATTGTTTATACACATAGAATGTAGAATTGAATTAGGTGAGTAGTCAGTAGTCAGTACAGTCAAAAGACAAGAGAAAAGAGACACCAGTGACAATCACCGATTTAAAAGGTACGTCACAAATCACATGCATTCTTTATTATATATACAGAGGGTAGACCAGCAGGGGGGAAAATAGAAAAGAAAAAAAGGTATACGTAGTTTATTTATGAAACAAGTCTTGAGTCTAGACTCTAGAGTCTCTGTTTAACAGCGAAGTCTCATATTATTCCGTTTTGAAATGTGACGAGTAAAGCTCATTAATGTAGGTCGTATAGCTTTGATTTCAATAGGATTTTGGAGTGATATTTAATAGAAAGGAGAAAGGATTGTGCTTAGTTTGTATGCAGGATAAAATGTAAAGTAAAATACAGAAGTGTATTGTGTTGAACTGTAAAAAAAGGTAGCAGTAGTAGTCTAGAGAAGAGTTGAAAGAGAGTGTAAACATAATAGTATGTAAAAATTTAAAATGTTGAAGGGTGCACACTACACACAACTATGTACAAAGTACAGAGATTTGGATAATGGATACAAA
Source organism: Sminthurinus aureus (assembly GCA_034698265.1). Classification (NCBI taxonomy): domain Eukaryota; kingdom Metazoa; phylum Arthropoda; class Collembola; order Symphypleona; family Katiannidae; genus Sminthurinus; species Sminthurinus aureus. The sequence goes on from JAQGBH010000222.1 coordinate 38,666, forward strand.
TAAGAATATAGATACGAGTAGGAACAGGAATACAAAATGCAAAGTCGGGAAGAATTAGTAATGCTGTTTGAGTTGAATAGGAGAGCGAAAGAGAGAGAAGAGAAGAGAGTGAAAGAAAAGGAAGACGTGATACATTCCCGAGAATCCAAATGTGAATGAATGTATAATTATGTCAGCTTAAAAGCTGAGCCGTGTAATATATGTAATATGTAACTCTCTCGGTCGTCTCTTTTATGCCTTTTTTATAATACTTTATGTGCACAATGTAGAGACTAGAGTCTAGAGACTAAAGAGCGTATAAAAGAAAACTTATTACTTTGTCTGAGTGCATCTTCTTTAAACTTGGATAAAATATCGGATTTGTATATGTACATCCATAATCCATATCTTTTTCACTGTGAATAGTGAATACCTATGTATAATGTACATCCATTCTAGATTCTGGAGGAATTATCATAACTACCCTTACTTTTTTCACGGAGAAGAGATGGAAAAAAGTGGGTGCATAATATAGGAGATATACATACACATACATACATACATGTGTGTACGTGTAAGTACGCCGATTCGTATAAAGATATTAGTTTGCCCACCCATAAGTTGAATTTGAGTTGAGTTTGAGTTGAATCGAGCCTCGTCGAGTTGGTTGAGTGTTCAGGTTGTACAGAATAGAAAGGAGTTGAGCAGCTTGAGTTGAAAAGGATGAAAAGAGAGGTGTAGACGATGAGAAGGCCTCTCTTCTCTCTCTTTCGCTGATGGTACTTTAGTTTGCAAGAGTTTGAAGACAAGCTAGAGCGAGAAGGAGCAAGAGAAGATTCAAGTTGTTGAAGAAGAGAAGCGGGAACAGGAGCGAGGATGGTGGTCTTTTCCCACTTTTTTTACTCTTACCAGTAGCTCTTTTCTCATGTTCTATCTGTTATATGTACATGTACATATACCTAGAGGGATGTACGTACAATGTACGAGATGAGGATGAAACTCTTTCTTTTCTTTCTTCTCTCACTTTTTCCCTTTCTCCGCTTTCCGTCTCCGTCTCCGACTTCTCCAACTCTTTTATGTCCCTGTTTCAATGAACTTAAGCTTCAAGTCACGCTGTTTTGGTTTCATCAAATTCCTTTTTCCGTTTTGACTTTCGCTCCGACGTGACAGACATTTGATGACATCGGAAACGTTCACTCTTTTAAGCTCTTCCACATCGTACACAGAACACAGTGTACAGTGTACATGAGAAGGAGACAGAGAGAAGAAGATCCTTTCCATTTTTCCCCCTCGTCTATCCTCGAGGACGTGAGACATGTATGGAGTACAGAACACAGAGTGCACACTGTAGTGTGTGGAGTTTGACCAAAAAAAGAAAGAAAAGAAAGGATAAAAAAAGCTTTTCATATGGATAGACGATAAACTTACAGATTAGCCTTATGTGGAATACGAACAAGAACAAGAAGTTTGTATAGAATATAGAATACACATATAAAAAGAATTCCGAGTAAATTACATGACGCTGCATAGACAATGTACAAAGTACATATTCAATGTGTAGTAGCTAGAAACAGTTTATAGAAATTATTAATCCTATTTATTTTGTAATCACAGTCAAATTAATAATCCTCCGTGACTTATCTAATTTCAGTGCTTAAGTCGTATTTACTATATTAATATTATTATACTGTTTACAATTTACACTTTACACAGATGAAACATTTTCTTTTCATCTGCAGATTGTAGATGTAACAGATAATACACTGTTGAATTTAAAATGCTTTACTTTGGGTTGAGTTGGGTATCTTTAACGGTGAATAATATGCATGGATAATCAGTTTTAATTAGAATTAAAAATGTACAGATTATACAATCTGATGTATTTGAAGTTGCAACGATTTACATCCACTATAATAATATAGCGTATTATGAAAACATTTGTAGTACATCGTACTGTATTTGAATAATATTATGATGATTTATTTATAATTTATATGCAGTTCTCTGTAGGAGAATCTAGAATCTAGGAGGTTGATGTGTTGTGAATTGGACGTATAAATGTATTATACGCCATAAAGTGAAAGATTAAAGTTTTTGGAGTTTTGTATAGATCCTTTTGCTTGTACTTGTAGTTTTTGTCTATGTGTGTATTTAGTTATGTGTTATGTATTATGTATTTATGGGAGGAATGAATGTGTATTTGATTCGATAAAATATGAGTCGCATATGTAAATCAGACAAGAAGATACAGTGACTAGAGTATTAAAAGGGAATTGAATGGCATTACTAGCATAACTTAGTGTCAAAAGCTACGATTAAATGGGAGATAAAGTGAAAAGTTGTTGTATTTTTACAACACATTCACAGTCAAAGTCATCCCGAAGAATAGACATTTATATCCCCAACTCACTATTTACGAGAGAGATTAGGACGGAAAAGTATGCACAAGCAAGATACAAGTAAGTATCTATTCATATTCTGAATAGATACGCGGCACTCCAAACACCATACTCTGTACACTTTACACATTCGAGTTTATCTTTTGTAGATGCTTGTTTGTATTTGTGTTCCTGTTCCTCTTTCTGTTCGTGTTGAAAATGGAGAGGGAGAAGAAGATGGTGATGACTACAAAATGACTACAGCGTCAAGAGTTGAGAGAGAGTTATTAGAAGTGCAGACTGTTTGTGAAATGGTGAAAATTATTTATGTGTAATTTGTGGTAAACAAAGTGGAGCGATTTGGCTCTCGCCGGAAAGGAAAGGAAATGCAAGGATTTTCCGGAATGTGAAGCATGTGAAAGGATAAAATGTCGGCCTGCCTGCCTCTTTTATAATATATCTCCTCGCTCCTATACAATAATATCTCATATTGTTTATTACGCTTGAGATGTGTAATATGTACATTGTGCATTGTATGTTGTACATACAAATATCTTTGACTCGGAAGATGAAAATTGGTTCTACAGCCATTTTCAGGGTGAAGAGTGATTTTGTCATCATTATCATTATCATCGTCATTATCGTTTCTTGATGACAAAGTCTTAGATGTTATACATATTACATTATTACAGATCATCATTTATGATCTGAATGTAAAGATAAAAAATAATGGTCAGGAAATATCTATAAAGAAAGTATATCCATAATATATATACGTGATTTTTTGTACATGCTTGTTCAATATTTACAATTTACAACGTACCTACAAAATACCAAATACAATACAATATGTGGAGTAGTTTTAAGAGGATGGTTCAAGGAATCAGCACAGAGCACAAGAGAAACAGAACCAGGAACAAAACATATTTTGTTTTCACTGCATGTATCTCTGTTTTTCGCCTTTTGAATATTTTATCATTCCGCATTCCGCCTCTGTAGTTGTTTGGAAAAGGATGTATTTGACATATGAAATCTGTACAGATTCATAGTTTATGAGGAGATTTCTGCCTCTCTACCTCTCTCTCTCTCCGGTACACATAAAGACACGGGGAATTTCCGTATTGTGAGAGTGGGAGCAGTGTGATATCTATGTGAGTATCTATCTATTTGAACATGGAATATCAGCATCAGTATGTAACTCACTGTGTGCATTTTTCCGAAACAGGCAGACGGCAACTAGCAGACAGTGAAAAAGTACGAGTAGAGGAGGGAAGAGGAAAGGAAAAGATATAATATAATACAATATGTATCAGAAGAGAAAGGAGATGAAAAAGAAGGAAGAAAGAGGAAAGAATGCCATGTTATCTAGTGAATTCCGTGCCAGTATGTCTAAAAAGGAGAAGGATATGATGATAATGATGATGATGATGCCAGTTGCTAGTGGTTGGTATGGGTGAGAGGAATAAGAATGTTGTGAGTGAAAGAGTGAGACCGAGAAAATACATACATACATGTAGTTCAAGTTTGGCTTGGTTGGTTAAAGCTTGCCGAACAAGTAAATGTTTGAGGGGGAAATGATTTCCATCCAAGATTCAAGATGCAAGGAGTAAAGAGTAGAGGAAAAAGACAGGATAATAGCAACGTACTACCACTACTTCTTTTGAACTGAGACGCTCTCCTTTTTCTTCTTCTCTCTCTCTCTCTCTCTCTGTCTCTCTCTTAGACTGGCAAAGAGGAGAGATTTCGGAGAGTTGGAGAGGGCGGGCAGAGAAAAGAAAAGAGAAAAAAGGGGAAAAAATCAAGCGAAAGAGAGCGAGTGAGCTTCTTTAGCTTCTTCTCTCAAGTTCCTTGAGCTCTTTTATATTCTGAGCGTATATTTTCTGGTACTCTGGTTCCTGGGTGGCTGGTTCTTCTCTCTGCCTTCTATTTCTTTTTTTTTCTCCTTGACTCTACCCCGCTGCTTTGCTTACTTGCACGCTTCCTTCCTTCCTATAGCGTGCCTTCTAGTTTCCAGTTTCCAGCTAATCAATAAGGGCAAAAAAGTCAATAGTGCTATTCGCGATTTCCTAACCCCAGAAGAAATTCTTTTGAATGCATAAAAAGAAGAAGAAAAAGCAAGAAAGAAAGAAAGGAGACGGAGAGATGTGGAGGAAGGAGAAGAGTGCAAAAAGTTTTATAATGGGAAAGTTACACAGCATACAAAGTCACATACACAGATTTCACTGGAATCCAGAATCTAGATTCTGGATTCTTGACTGTCGACTCTACTTTGTACTCAAGACTCTAGACATTTTTGCGATTCACAGTAGTTTGCCATAGTTATGTATTATGCAGTATATAGATAGTCTGATGATGATTCATGCATATCCGTCCCATTTGAATATGAGTGGAGCGTTTCTCTCTTCCGACTTTTGTGTGCACAGTTCTTGGTTCTGGGTTATTTCTCTTGTAAGGATCACAAGTTGTCGCCTCTATATATCTTTGCACTTGACTACTCTTCTTCACGTAACCTATCTGTCTGCCAGGAGAGGAAAAGAAATAATTTTTTCTTCCTCTTCTATTCACTATTCACTATTTTTTCGTTAAAACTTGTGGTAGTAGTAGAAGTACATTTGATCGTCGTCGTCGTCTTTTCTTTTTTTTTCATGTCCTCATCTTTCCTTCTGTCGTCTAGTAGTAGTGGTGGTGGTAGTCATCATCTTATCCTTCCTTTTTTCGGTCCTTTCACACCATTTGATATTCTACGTGCGAAAATATCGCTTTTCTTTTCTTTCACTCTTTCTCGCATTTCTTGACTCTTCCTCTCTGTATGTGAAGATGTGTGGATGGATGGAGGAGTTTGGATTGTGGATATGGGGATGTGTGTGCCATGTGCACATACATAGACGGTTGGGATACAATATTGATCACCCTAAAGTTAAATCTTAGGTTTTGGCTCAAATACTGTCGTTTTTTTTGGTTTTTTGGTCGACGTAAACTTTGGTGTGTTCTCTCTCTCTCTCTCTTCATCTGTTCTCTGTTCATGTATGACAGCCCATTATTACTCCCGCAAAACTTTACCCCAAGCTTTTTCTTAGTCGTCATCATCATCTACAATCTACAGCATATCATTCTTCTCCTTTTGCTTCTTCTTGTTCATCATCTTCATCTTTTTGAGCAGTTCACTTCGTTCCTCCGTCATATTTACTTAACTACCATTTACTCAACACCATCATATTCGTTTCATACTTTTGTATGATTTTTTTTCTCTCAAATCTCCATTCGCCACTTGAAGTTCTCTTCACGGTTCCGTTCTTTTCTCTGCTCCGCTTCAACTCTGATTCCAGTCCCAGATCCAGTTTTTCACTCTATTTTGTGTGCTTCATCTTGACTCTCACTTTCATAATATTATTCCATATTCCATAGTCCTCACTCTTTATCTTTATGTCTTACTTGCTTGTTCAATTTATCTTTACTTTTATTATTATTACCATGATTCTTCCGTCTTGGTCTTTTACATAGTGAGAGCTCCAAGACACAAAATCTGAGATCCAAATTCAACATCTCGGAGCAAGAGTTTCAAGATCCAAGAGTTTTGATTTCATTGTTCTTTTTTCTCTGCTTGTATTTTGTACATTGTACATACAACATATTTTCAGTTGGAGCCACTTTTGCACATGTTACATGTTACATTCGAAATAAAATACATTCAGCATTCATTCCACATTTTATACGACGATTCACATAAATGACTTGTGAAGTGGAAAAATTTAGTTGAGTAGGAGTAGGAGAATGAGTATGAGTATCAACTATTTGATACTCCACATGTATTCTACTGTCTGTTGTATATTGCGTATTGCGTATCTATTACAGACTACAGACTGTAGAGTGTAGTGCATTTACATTTCTTATAATAATAAAACCTTGAAATCTGTGCAGAAACGTTATAAAAATATCATGTTTTTTTTTGTAGAGGACAAAATTAAACTGGGATACCAAAAATCATGGTCCGTGGATTGTAGATAAATTTCTTTTTTCTTTGAGGAAAAAATTTTGAAGTAAAATGTAAATCGTTTTCATTTCATCCATTTTCATTCCCATTTCCTCTGGCTTGTCATTTCGTTGTTTTGTCGTATCGTGTCGTGTAGCGTAACGCCTGCTTTCTCTTGTTACTGGTTACTGGAGAAAAACCAAATAGCAAATACCAAAAACCGTATAAGTTACATGGCTTCAATTAGCCTGCTGCATAAGATGAATAACACGTAAAAGTGTATGCGTGTGAGAGGGAAACTGAAGAAAAATGGCTAAATGGAACGATTAGGTTACATCAAATGTGATTTATGAGTAGATATTTTGTTCAGGAGTCAGATTACACGGAATACTATACATGCTCACTACAAGCTACAAACTACACACATGTGTAAGCATGCATGTTTTAGTACATGCATAACAGAGCTTCTGCTTCGTTTGTATACTACTGATGTCCGCCACGGCGCGGCGAGTGAGTGAATAGAGTTGAACTCTTTTTGAGGAATATGTAATCCTTAAACTTACAGGTCAGGTGGTAATTCATAACCTTCGGGTTCAAACTGGATACAGGGATAAAACTGATGGTGTTACTTTTTTGTGTGTAGTATGCAGTGTGTACCTTTGACATTCGATCTTTGAGCATTTTTATGGTTCACATTGTCAAGTGTCGACTGTCGACGGTGGATTGTGGATTTTTGTCGATCCAGACAAAAGACAAAAAGTACATGAAAAGAATAATAGTTTAAAGGAGGAGTGGAGGAAAGTTAATCTTGCAAGAGAAACAAGCCGACGGGATTTATATGATATTTGCATTTACGTTTTACGTGCAGTATTTACGTATTGAGTATTGAGTGTAATATAAAATATATTATTATGTGCTCGGGTGTACGAGTAGAGTGTAGGATGTAATAGGAGTATAAAATAAAATATAATATATACCAATATCATGGGGGATATTCGATATGGTTTTATTTTTTTCTCCTTTCTTTCTCCTCTCCGTTTCCTTTTTTCTTGAATTTAATAGATAGTGTTATGGATCGTAGATTGTAGATTGTAGAATGTTCGTAGGCGTGTGGTTCTGTGTAATGTGACGAGAAATGGACTATTATACATAATACATAATATATTGAGTTTGGTGTACACGGTACACCAAACAGTACACCATTACATGTGCGTTTTTTAATACGAGTACCTCTAACTCCAACTCTTAAACTGCTCCAAGATTGGGATATGAGGACATAAAAGAGCGACAAAAAACTATATGTGTGTATTAGACATTATTATGCATTAGAGATTGGGAGTGGAAGAGGAAAAGTTCCTGTGTGTGCAGTATTTTATTTTATATTCTAGTTCCGCTATATATTAGACGCTCTCGAGTGATTTTCTTCTCTCTTGGAGAGTTTTATTTGTGGAGTGACGACGACTAGGACGACGGTAGTCGTTGGATAAGTTAAATATGGTTGACGGTGTGTAAAAAACGATTGGCGACAGGGTTTTTTACCTTTAGATTTTTTCATGATCATCTCACTTCTTATTGCTCAATGCTCACCCATTGCTTCTCCATTACATGTACTATATTACTATACGTTGTACATGATTCACAGCCGTTGTATTCACTTATTCACTTGATCATGTAAACCACCAAGCAAAGCAAAGCAAAGAAGAGGGGAAGAAAACCATGATATTTTTCATGCATCAAGGATATATAATCTGTATTTATTGCAAGTTATAAGAGAAAAGGCTTCCAGATTTTAGATTTTATACGGAATATTGAGAATTGAGAGTGGGTGAAATTACTAGATAATCATACAATATAATATATAATGTATTGCGTACGTCTCTCATTCTTTCCTTAATATTATTGCTACTGCTATTATTATTATTATTATTGCGATCTACGAGGGTATGGTTTTTTACACCCGTCTTGACTATCAAGTTTAGAGCCTATTAATCTTAAATAAGGAAAGTATTTGAAATTTGAACATCTTTGGAGTAGGGAGTATGGAGTAGGTGACAAGTAAAAAGAGAATAAAACTATATAAAAGCTTCTCTCTGTGTCCTTAATTCTTAGTTCATACTGCATCCATATGCTTCGTACATCTTCATTTGGACAAGTCGTTGAGTTTAGAGTTTGGACACTTGATTTATCGTAGCGAAAATATTTATGCATCTTTTGGTTTGTACTGTGTATGGGGTATGCGTTGGATGGAACATAAAGTTTACGTTCATGTTTATTACTAACAATAAGTTATCATGATATTATGACATAAGTTGTGACTATTATATTTCATTTCAAGCCTCTAATGCTAATACTATTAGCTATTAATAGTGAGTTAATGACTATGTATTTTTGTTTGATTATTTACAGATATCTGATGGTCGTCCGGATCTTTTTGCTCCGCCGCGAAAAGGTAAGGATACAAAATTCAATATTTCTCTATATTCAAAGTTTTTTTTAGGTGTCTTATGAGTTTTTGCTGTTTTGTTTACGTGCTCTGTATCCGTAATGTACTTGCTACTTGCACTTGTATTCTGTATAGAATTGCAAATTACAATTATTAGACTTTGATCTATTTTTGTTCGTGTATAAAATATATAATATAAGTTGAGTTAGGTTTTAATTTAAGTTGAAAACACGTGTGGATGTTGGCGTAATATTTTGATAATACAATCATGTTCTGTAAATAGTAAATAGCATGAGGGTGAGAATGAAAAATGAGTCATCATCAGGATCATTTTCTCCTGTGTTCCTTTCTTTCCCACGTTAGAAAGATTCAGTATGTCTGTCTGTCTGTCTATGTTTCTGTTGGTGTGATGTCAAATGCTCCGAACTGAAGAGGTTAGAACAGGTCATCATTTTTTACGAGTAGAGTACATGATAAAACGTATCATATAATTTGGACAATGAGCTATTTAAATTAATGAGCTTAATCCTCATGTTTTACATGAATGAATGGTGATAGTAGTAGTCTTAATGCATATAACATTCCTAGAGAAGTAAAGTAAAATATGATATTATAGGATATATTTTGCATTTTACGTCTTTACATTGGTGGTAGTAATATTTTAAAAATATATATTAAATTGAGTATTGAGTATTGACTGGAGTGTAAAGTGTCAATATAAAATTTGAATCAAACGTTTGTTTTTTTTTGTGTGACACACTGTATAAAATTTAGTTTATGAGCCATCATGAAATTTAAGGTGGTAGGTGGTTGTGTTACATGATTTTTTTTCTCTCTCTGTTCCTTTTTATTTTCACCCCTATGACTATGACTGTTATTATTATTATTATTATTATTATTATTACCTCTTAACTAGTAACGAGTATTGTGGATAGATATAATAGGTTATGGGTTGTACTTTTACTGAAGAGGAAGGTGTAAAAATATATGTGTATAAATACCATAAATAATAATATGAATTGGCATAAAGCATATTATTGTTGTACAATTTGCACAGTACGACAAAGCGCAACACCAAACGACACAATCACACTTCACAATGGAACACTATGTATCTCTACTTGAGGATTTAGGATATAGAGATATTATTGTGGATTACAGCTTAGGTATTAGGTATAAAGGGAAACTATAAATAAATTGGAGTGATAAAGACAGAGAGGGATAAAATTTGGCAATATATGCACACTTTAGAATTTATATTCTACATTCTATGTTCTAAACTTTTAAACTTTTACATTACGTGACCGTTGCCAATCGGCAGTACATTTCATTTTTTTTAACCCGTGTAGGTACTTTTAAGGACTTGTAAAATGCTGAAATTACTTTTTCATTCTCTTGTATTCATGTATTACATATTACTCTGTACTGTATACACACTCCTGTATGTATTATGCGTTTAATTTTATTGTTATGTATTTATTTTTCGTGGGTAATATTGCCGGTAATAATAATAAAAATAACAATAATATTAGTATCTAAAATGTTAAAAAAAGAATGATGATGATGATGTTGATGATTAATATTAGTAGTATTATTATTATGGAAGTACTTTGTCGTATTCAGTAGGAAAACAGGCATAAAAAAGCAAAGTTCTATTCCATTCAATTCGATTCGATTAAGTACAATTGATTGTCGATTGTAGCTGCTTTTACAACTGAGAGTCAAATTGCGGTGTCATTTTTTATGCTCATTGTAGTTTCCCGACTTTCATGTACTCCCAACTCCTAATAATATCAATATTATGTTCATGAGCACGAATATATATATAATATAGAATTGATTTCCACCATATTGATATTCGTTCATCGATTCAGTTAGGCAGGAGTCGGGATTACGTAATAGTTGTAATAGGGAAAATATTATTCTCATGTTAAATATTTTTCTTGAAACTGCACTCGATTTAGTTAACTTTGAGACGTGGACTGAAAAGTGGGTACACGTTCGTTCTTGCTCTTTTTGTTTGAATCTACTCAATGTTAATATTCATCGCAAGAGAAAAGACCAAGAAGAAAAAGAAGCTCAATCAAGATAAAAGGAAAAATTAGTGACTGGTGAAGAAGAAAATAGAGACATTTAAAATTGGTTTAGTGAAAACTTTAACTTAACTCCAAACTCCAGAGTCTACATGAAAGTAGACATGTCACCCTACATTTCCTGTACAATTGAACTGAAAAAGTTTGTGTTTAAAAAGGTTTTTGCTCTTGTCTTCTTCTTCTCATGGAATTAATTTGTCCTGAACAAGATTGTTGTGCGTGCGTGTTTATTTATTTACTTTATATATTAATCGCTAATATCATCATTATTATTTGTACCTCCTCAAGATTCAAATAAATGTAGTGTGTAGTGTTTGCCTATCTGTCAGTCGGTCTGTCTGTCTGTCTACTATTGGATTTTGACTTGTTTTGCTTAACCGTTCATGTTGAATGAACTCGTCTGTCACATGGTTTATCCTTTATACTTGATATTTAGTTTAGCATGAGATGAGATGCGTTGAGTTGAGTACTTGAGAGTTCCTTAAGTTGAATATACATACCTCATACTTGTATTAATCTAAAATCTAAATATTCTCAAGTAAGTAAAGTCAAAGACAAAGTCAAGTGGGTAAACTTTATTTCTCCTAGTTGATGACGGACAGACAGAGAGATAGACACAAACACAGTTTGTACTAACTACTTAATATGCGCATATTATATTATTCTATTCCATCATTTTCTGGTTTGTAGCAAGTGTAAGTTTAAGAGATGGTTCTGGAAAATTATAATGCATGAATCATGAATGTGTATTCAACATTCATCATTCATGATGTATTAAGTATTATGTTGTTAATACATAATACATAATATACTTCATGCCTAATGGATGAGAAAGTGGTGATGAAATAAGTGCATGAATGCTGTGCAGTTCTCAACCACAATGTATAATGTTCATGTTGCCCTGCTGTAGCTTCAATCTTAAAGGAAACGAAATGAATGACAAGCATCTTGTTCCTATTTCTGATTTGACATCTTCAGCCTTTGTGCTCAATGTTTGTTAATGTATTACTGTTTGGAGAATGACAAGTCTCTAGTCTCTACGAAGGACGAAGAATTAATGATGATCATGATGATGATGAGAAGAAGAAAGAATGGCCGGTGAAAGGTGGACAGAATAGTATTGATTGTGAAAAGTGTGGAAAGTGATGAAAAGAGAAAGAAGGAGTACAAGGAATACGCTATACATGCATATGTCTATTGTTGTTGACATTTTCATTCTTTTGTTATCGTCGTCGTCAAAATCCCAAGTCACTGGGAGAAGGAAAGAAACGCGTATAGTAAAAAAGTAAAAAATAATTATTATTATTATTATTGTTGTTCTCATGATTGATGAGAGGATTTATCATTTACGGAAACTACTGAACATGGAAGTGATGGAATATTGAAAACTGAAAATTAAAAGTCATGGCAGGAAGACGGAAAATTGCAAAATTGTCCGATAATAATAAACTGGAAGATTGTACAAATGGAATGGTCACTATTTGGAAATGTCCTTCTTCCTCTTCTTATATTTTGCCATCATCATCGGACTCGTGCTGTTCTCCCTCTTGGCAAAAGCTTACCTTCTATGCTTTAGGTATGCAATGGAATTTGTATGATGTGATTGAAATAGAGAAATAAGTTTGAAAGTTGTGTGAATTACTTTTTTTCTCTTTTTTTTAACCATTTCTTCATAACAATTTTAATGAATAATTTCCTTTGAGAAATCTATTTCATGTTTCTACGATTTACGAAATTATAAAATTTGTTGTGAGTGTGGTTAAAAAAGTAGAAAGTAGAAGGAAGACGGAAAAAAGCATATGGTTTTTCCATTATACCTTTTACACAATACACAATGGATTACAATTTACAAGAAGGAGTTTCTCTAGGATCGAGTCATTGGGTATGAAATGGAAGCAGTAAGAATGAGAAAAGAGGAAAGAAAGTAGAGGAAAAAAGTGGTAGAAGGATTGAAAAAATGTTGTATATTCTCTTTCTTCTTGCTTCTTGGTTTTCCTATAGCCACTAGTGAGAAGTAAGAACTGTATATAGGGGAGTGAAGGAGAGGGAGTTTGAGATGGAGAGACTGAAATTTACAGAAAAAAAGTACGGTCGGTTAGGTTTGGTTGTTGAAAGGCGATAAGTTTCTCCTCTCTCGCTTTCTCGGATAACTTTTGTTGTACTTGGAACTGTGTATAGAAGGAGAAAGGGGGAAAAGAGCAAGAACAAGAAAGTGAGGGAGTGTGATATATTTGGCCTGTCTCAAATTGTACACTTAACTATGTATTATACGTACATTTCATTGTTTTTCTGTAGTGTATAATGTGTAATGTGTATAAAATAAGAGTTCAGAGTATTATATTATGTTTTGTGTATTGTGTCTAAGACTGCAAAAAAAACATGTACATAAAATAATACATGTTATATTATATATGATAAAGTTCTCTGTTTTCCTTGAAAAAAAAATGAAAAAGGAGGAGGAAAGGAAGACAAAAATACTGCTCTGACTACTGTTTCGGCTTTCAGTGTTTTTTTCCTGTACAAACAACGTAAAAATACAGCAAGAATTTTTTTTTTTTGCTGTGTATAGTGTACGGAAATTATGTATGTGACTTGGTTCTTGGTTCTCTTTGTTCTTTATTCTTTTACTTCTTTTTGAGCTGGAGCCTCGAGTCTAGATTGTAGAGTGTAAACCTAGATTCTAGATTCTATATTATTATAGATTCGAGGGTCTACAGTCTAGAGTCTTGAGCAAGACAAGTTAAATTTATTAACTGTAGCTGGTGGTCTACATTTTGAATATTTTATTATCATTGTCGTCGTCTAGTGTCTCTCTGCTCCGTCTTGTGTTGTATTGTATTGTACTTTGTACTCCATGTGTTTGCATGAGAGAAAACTAGCTATAGGATTCCTATCTTGGAAATTTCTCTGTCTTTCTGTTTCGTTCGTTCCTGTACTATCTCCAAAAGTTGCATAATAAATTGAGATTTGGAAGTAAGATTCATAATGTGGATGTATTGCAGTGTTTCCACATGCATACAGATTCAAAGTAGATCTTTTACATTTTACATTACACATGCATGGATGTATGTATGTCTTGTGTATTTAGTATTTATGTTCCCTTTTTTCCACATATTGTGTAAGTATCTTTGCTTTTTCTTGTGTATTGTATTTTGTATTATCTTGGGACATGAAACTTGAAACTTGAGACTTGAGATAATTTTCCATTTATCCTGTGTTTTTTTATTGTAAAAGTTGTAAAATGGTTCCTTTTGTTGTTGCTTGATACGACTACTACTACCACTCTTCTTTTGTCATTTTCATCATCGTATTTTATTTTAATAAATAATCATCATAATATTTATATTAAATTACAATACACGCGGTACTTTTGAAAACAACAGCTACTAAAGTAGTTGAAATCGTAATAATAATAATAAGAATAATAATAGTGGTGATGGTGGTAACGATAATGATAATTGTATGGAAAGAATTTTGATCGAGTGGTTGCGTACGTTCAAATTACAAAATTACATCACCATCCCCGTCATGTTTCCAATCAATTATGAATTATAATTCACACAAACATAAATACACAGGAAAGAGCATGTAACATAAATGAGGTATCGTTCCAGACAACAGAAACACTGATATATAATATATATATGTGTGTGTGTGTTGGTGTTTTGCTGGCTGTCTGTTTTTCTGTCTCTCTATTTGTGTTTGTGGGTGGTGCATTGTACATGTATGAATTGTGGAGATTGTAGACTACAGTAATATGTAAATGTAAGTTCATGGAGAGAGTAGAGGTTACAGATGGTGAGCGAGGAGCGGAGGTCGGAACATGCGTGACGAATGTTGAACCCCCTGTCAGACGGTTATGTAGATGGGTTGTGATAACAGAGAGAAAGAGAGAGTAAGAGTAAATACACATTACTTTTCAGGAGAAGAACATAAAAACTCCTTGTACATAATACCTACAGGGGAGAAAATTAATTAGCTCATTATTAATAAAGGATGTGGAATAAAAGCGCAGATTTTATTTTACTATTGTATTTTATTACCAACGGATGCCGATGTCGCTGTCGATGTCGACGCCGCCACTTAAAAAAAAGTCGTACTCAATACTCAAGTCTCAAGTCAAAGACTTAAAATAACAAAGAACAAAAAAAAGAAGAATTAGTTGAATAAGGAGAAGTAGTAGAAGAAGAAGAAAAAAGAGGTTATTTACACATGCAAAAGTCATGTTTTGTATGATGTACTCTGTACTGCTCTTTGTATTATTTATCAGGCAGGATTCAGGATTCATAGGAAATAGGAGCTCATTGTAAATTTTAAGAGTATTATTAATTATTAGTATTGTTTATTTTTAAATATTTGTAATGTGATATCTATATGATATATGGTACACATAGATGAGGGCAAAAAGGAAGGAGGATAAGAGTGTCATCATGTGTTTAATCATTAATGCAGTTTTAATTTAACAGCAGTATGTATTATGTAATAATATGTTATGTAATTGGAATAATATGTGAGTATCCTATTGTACATAATGCATAATAGATAATAGATGAAGAAAGGAGGCGGAGGACTTCACTTCAAACAGAATGTAGTATGTCGTATGTGGGAATGAAAGGAAAGGAGACAAAATGTAGGAAACTCTTGGTTTTGATTAATACGAGAAACTATGGAATTTTTTCAGACTTATGTAGGTTGTACAGTACATAGTAGATGAGAGTCGAGAGTATATATGTATATATCTATGTGTGTGTGTGTGTGTGTTTTTTTTTTCCTCGGTTGAACGAAGAAATGGATGGGATTTATCTTAGATTTTCTCCCGTTTTCACTAGATTTTTTTTTCTCTTGGTGAATCTCCGTTTCTTCCTCAGTTGTCGTCGTTCTCGTTGTCGTTGTCTTCTTCTTTTCCTTCTTCTTGTTTCTCTACTAGTTTTTTCGTGCCAATTTGTTTTCTTGTAGGGTTTTTCCCCGTTGGTCTGTATCCAAAAAAAGATCCGTCCCTGTAGAGCAAGACAGTTGAGGAGGATTACGTACATGAAAAAACTGGGGAACAAAATCATTTGTTGGAACTTTTCTATCATCTGAACTAAGAGACAAACTGAGAACTGAGTGTAATCTCAACTGATGAGTAGCCAAATAGAAAGTAAAAAATCTTGTCTCCATTAAATTCATACTTTGCCCTTTTTTCTTTCCAGTAGCACCATCTTTCTCATCTTTGTCCTCTCCCCCCTTCTTTTTCTTCCTCTTCTTTCATGTACAGCAATTGATTTTCCCTTCTAGTTGAATCCATAAATCATTCAGTAGAGTTTTTAGAGTGGAGAAAGAAGAGAGAAAGTAAAAACTAAATCCAATGAGAAGTATGTATGTATGTATGTGTAGTGAATTTTAGAGAGGGGCGCAAATGAAATGGGAGAAGTTTAAAATAAGATGAAAATGAACAAGAAGAAAAAGCATGTGGCTAGAATAATTGGCGATTGTCACTGGGATATACAAATATGATACAATAATGTGTAATGTGGTCAGTACACAATGAACTAAAGGCTATCTTCTTGGCAAATATAGACTAAAAGAAAGAAAAGTTTTAGTGAGTTGTGGAAAATGTTATGATTTTACGTGGTTTTTGTAATGAATGATAAAATGGTAATATGTTAGACTGAAGCAGACAAATCATAGGCTCGTACAAAAATATGATGACGAAAGGATTCACAAGCTGGTGGATCATATCGTCTCTTGTATGACAAACATATCTACAATTTTACAATCTGATATCATAGATACATCTGTAATCCTGCACAAAAAAGAGAAACTACATTGCCAATCCAATACTCAATCTGACTCTTTGGGGATATTATTATTCTCGAGGGTTGTTTTTCTCACTTTCTTTCTTTCATTTTTTTTTTTGCACGGATTTATTTGAACACGACTTTACTATTCTTATCATGGTTCAATCGTTGTTGGCACATACAAAGTACGGCCTAAAAAAGGTTTAAGAGATAGAAGATCCTAGAATCTAGGATTTTTCTTTGTGCCTCTTGTTTTCATTTTTTTTTTTTACATACATGTATCAATGTACCACACAATCAGTTTGGAGTAGGTTTTGTTTTGATTTTTTAAGGGAATGATACGTGTTTAAATTACCAATCCAATATATTATATATGGGTTTAGATTTTTGTTGTATTTTTGTTTATTGTTCTTTTGTTTTGTTGACGTTATATTATCATGTTGTTCTGTACACAATGCTTGCGTTGGTATTATATAATTATTGTGGAATTTATTGATATACTTAGCTTATAGTTTATGGTTGTCGCTTTAAAAGAAGTGAAAAAATATTTTAAGAATGAGTATTTTTTTAAAATAAATAGAAAACAACAGTATTATAATTTTATATGCTTCCGTTTCTTTTGTATAGATTCGTCACCAAAACTACCAGACAATCTGCATTCGTCGATTGACTCGAAAGGTGTCGATATTCAACGACACCAACCATCAAGTAATTGCGAAAAGAAGACGCCTTCATCATCTCCTCCTTCCGCGACAGTTGTTAATAATAACACGATATCCACCGCTGTAGACGTCAAACTACCTCCGCCTCGAATAGAATCTCTGGATGCAAGTATTCCTAATGTCAAGCCTTCTTCTCAGACTGTAAGTTTTATCCTCTGTATTACTTATTTATTTATAAATGCATAATTTGATGATTGTTTATAAATTCTCATGATATCTTTGTTTTGTTTTTTCTTAATCATTACAAATTGTTGTAAAATTTATTGTTGATGAATTCTGTAATAATAAAGTTTTTATGTTTATTTGTTTTATAGAATGGCCAATTGAGTCAAAGTTCTAGTAGTTCTAGTTGTAGTAGTAGTAATAGTTCTGCTCTGGTCGGGACTGAAGAAATAAATGGTCACATAGAAGTAGATAGATCATCATCACAAGGAGTTGTAACTCAACATCATCCAAATCAACAGCAACAACCACATCCACATCAAGATAAAAAGTTGAGTTTTCACCAACAAAAGCCAATAACTGTTCCACAGACGTCAACATTATTTACGCCTTACGCTGCTACCGCTATAACAAGAGTGAGTACACCAATTGCTCCTCCTGTCTCCAGTCAATCTCATCAGTCGTCTTCTATCCCAGAGAATAGTAATAGTAGCAGTAGTATTATAAGCAGTGCTGGTGGTGCAAGTAGTAGTAATAATAGTATCTGTAATTCTCACGATCAACGTCAGTCATCTCATCCGACACATTCTCATTCGCATCGCGTCAATCGCAACAACCATATTTCAACGGCTAGTTCTAGTAGTATTAATAATAGTAACTTCAATGCCAGTGCTCTGAGCTCCGGGGATTTAGCTGCAAGAACGTCTTCTAGTACCGCTACTGGTTCCTCTTCATCTCCTGGATCTCACATTCAACATTTCAACACTTCACCTTCACCTGTTGTCCAAAAGGTATGTGTATGATACGTACATATTATAAAGAATAAAATATAAGACATTATTATTATCAGCATACACATGTTTTTATACTTTAATACAAATTCTATTATATTTATGACATGACAAGTGTGATGTATATGTAGGGAAGATGTTAAATTTTTAGACAGTTGGAGTGATTTATTTTCATGATGGTTGACTGTAAGTCACAATAGACATGTTGGATTTATGAAAAAGAAAATTAAAACATTATTATTTTTTTATATATAATTAAATAGACTGGGCCGAGTAAGCCATCCAAAACATCCTCACCAGGAAATCAAACTTTTAACAGGAGTGGTAAAGGTATGATTTTATATTTAAATTCTTTCATATATGTAGATACGCCAAGAAATTAATAGTAATAATAATAATAATAATTGGTTGCCTTATTTTGATTGTATCAATTTATTCATTTTGTGATTCTTTTTTTCATGAGCAGTGACACCAACGACAAGTAAGTCTGCTGCTGCATTTGGATCCATTGCTAGATTATTGGATTCACCAACAACTTCCAGAAAAAGCCCAACAGCCAATGTCACCGCAACAAGTACAAATTACAATAGTTTTCATCATCAGCCATATGGAGGAGTAACTAACGGAAGTAGTAACCATCATCATCATCATCACCAACAACAACAACAACAAAATAGTGGTCCCATTAGTACTGCAGTTAACAATTGTTCATCTCGAAGTCACAGTCCAAGAGGACATAGTCCATCAAGAGAACGAGATAGTTACAGGTATATTCTTGTCAAATAACATGCTTGTTTAAATATATAACTATAAAATGTAATCATAATAACAATAATAATAATTGATAAGTATGTAATAAGAATAAGTGTAGATAAAATGATGAAAACTGTTATTGTGTGTTTTTTGTAATTACAGTAGCAATGTGAGCAGTTTGAGTAGGAGTAGCGTGACTCCTGTGAGTGGTTCCTCTCATTTACCACCTAATTTGTCACCAT
Organism: Sminthurinus aureus; assembly: GCA_034698265.1. Classification (NCBI taxonomy): domain Eukaryota; kingdom Metazoa; phylum Arthropoda; class Collembola; order Symphypleona; family Katiannidae; genus Sminthurinus; species Sminthurinus aureus. Next base: position 57,979 of record JAQGBH010000222.1, read on the forward strand.
TACAAAATCTTCAGTCATATACAGGAAAGACAGCCAGTTGGCTTAGGTATGTGGCGTACAACTTATTTTCACCATTACATTTTTAAAGTCTTATAGTTTTTCTTTTTTATATAAAACTGTATTATTATTATGATTGTGGTTAAGTGTTAGAGTTATATATATATAGTGATTTGACATGGATTATGAATGAGCGTGTATAATTAAGTCAAGTTAATTGCATTATCCTTGGATGCCCACAGCTAGATTCAGAGTTGTGTTTTCTATGTTTCCTAAATTTAATTTCTGAAATAAATGAGAAATTAGAAATTCAAATGTGTGTAATATGCAATTATTAACGTGAAATAGTATTTTACAGTAGAGTAGAGTACTTTTCCACTTAAAAATGTTCAAGTACTTGATAATGATTAGATTACATAAAATAATTGAATAATTTGTTTTATTTTTTATCATGTAGTACTGTTCCAGGATTATCGCCTGTGCCTCGGCCAACGCCACCGCTACCGTCACATTCATCCTCATCAGCGTCATCAACGAGTGGTTCTAGTGGTCCAGGAGGTTCCATAATTTATACCTCTTCGGGTGCTCCCTTGTCAAGTGGGGGAGCTAGTGGTCAATTGTCAATATCAGCAGGGACTACTCCAAACTCTGTCTTTCCAGGGCTGGTGCCGGGTGCACCTCATAGCCTTCCTCCTCATAGTTCATCAGCCATGTTCGCACCACCGATTCTTCCTCTTAGCTCCATTTCACAACATCCTTCACCTTTTGGACCTGCGGATGCTCTTTTCCATGGTAAATTGGTACTTTTTTTTTCTTAATGTTTTAATTTTTAATATTTTCATTTATATTAGAAAAGATTTAATATTATCATGATTATAGAAATAATTTATATGAATCCAATGTGTTGTAAAGATTCAAAATATTTATATGTATAATATGTATTTAAATGTGTTTTTTATATTATAGGGTCTTCCACATCAAATGAGCTAGTACGTAGAGATTTAGAATCCAGATTTTTATCATCAGAAAGAGCAGCATCATCCCAATTATTTAGACCTGGAGATTTACATCCACATCATCCTTTGTTGCCTCCACTATCAGGAGTTAGTTTACCTCCACAACAAAGTCCAGGACAACCTCCACCTCCACATTCTGCCATTTTCCCACCACCGTTGGTAAGTTTTTGCTTTGATTTTTGTATGTATAATGTAGAGTATAGATTTAAAACTTTCAATTTGGAAGAAAATTATTTGTGTTTGTATCACAAAAAAGGTAATGACTAACAATTGGAATTTTTTATTCTTTTTCTTTTATAGTTCAAAGACTTGTCAAAAGTGGGATTAGATTCCTCATTTTATCGCACAAATTTAGCAATGTCTTATCCTGGATTTAATGGTATGTTGCCTCCTAATTTAAATCTGCAAACTACTCCGTTTGCACCGCCGAATCAAATAGCAGCATTTACACCAAAGGTAAATTACCCATTATTATTATGTCTCTTTAATCATTTGTTTTTTTGATGTTGCTTTCAATGTTCATTTCTATTATAATATTGTAAATAATAATAGAATACTATAGTTATAACTAAATACTGATATGTATTCAAATTATTTTTTTTAACCTGATAAAAATCTCAGTTTTGAGGAAAGGAAACATTGAATGTTTGTTATTAAACAATGTGAATTATGTATCTTGATGAATGTATGAATTCAATGGATGCCAAAATTGTTAGTTTAATGTATATATATAGTTTAGGGTTTTTATTTATTAGCATGAAAATAAAAAGTAATGATTGATTATTCACCATTCATGTAATACTACATTTTATCCCCTAATATTATATGTTTTGTAGATAACCGATGCTTGCAAACCTGCCAAAGTCATGGTATGTTTTTTATTCAAAAAATATTTTAAAAAAATGTTGATAACCCTTACTGTTTTAATTTATGTATGTACATTATTTATTTACTAACAGCTATTCGATTTTTTTTGTTTGTTGTCTCTATTATAATAAATTTAAGTAAATATATATATATGCTTTATCAGTATTTCTTGTAATGTATTTTACATAAATATGTAATCATGTAGGAATTTAAATTCAAATTTGAAGTATTTTCCTTTTGAATTATTATTATCAAAATTATATAAATCTTTTCATTGTTTTTTTTATTTAGAAAACTGGTCGGTGGAATGCAATGCACGTGCGAATAGCATGGGAAATTTACCATGATCAACAGAAAGGAGGTGGAGGGGACAACAAGAATAGAAACAATAATTCCTCATCTCCTGCTACCAAGAGTTCCATACTTTCAACACAAGCCAATTCAAATAGTAGTAATAATAGTAATAGTAGTCATAACAATAATAATCATTTAAATCATCCTGCTCCACCTGCTTCAGCCCCTCCGCCATCAAATAGTAACTCGAATTCGGGAAACAATAATCTTGCATCAGAGCTTCTAAGACAACCACCACCTCCACATGTTTTTGGTCTATCAAATCGCCCAGAGCATAGTCATGGTCCTCCTACTGTACCATTTTCAGCATCAGCATTATTATCACCTCATCACCATCCAGGACCTCCATCACATAGGCAGTTTGATTCCATGTTTCTTAATTCAGCGCCTCATTTAGGTATTTATATAAGTATGTCTAATATCTATATTTTATATAATATTCAATAAACTACTTACATTGTAACAAGTGTTAAATGAAACTTGATACTAATGAATTTTACTTTATATTATTTGTTTCTAAAGGTCCACCTTTACCTAGATATCCTTCCCAATTTGCTTTGGGACCAGCTTACACTAGTCTTTTAAATCGAGATCTATCAAACTCTTTAGCTGCTCAAGAACAGTGGCATCGTGCTCAGAGATTTCCACCACTAGCACCAGGGTGGCCCGGATTACCGGACGGTCGTAGTAATAGTTCCACTCCTAGTAGTAGTAGACCACCAGAGAGAGAGGTAGAGAGAAGTCGTGAAACCGTCAAAACTGAATCTCGCCGACATCATAAGGAAGAGCGTACGGATAAGCGATCAAAAGAAGGAAGTAGTAGAAATCAATCACCATTTCGTGATCGTTCACCTGTTCGAAGTGGAAGCACTCCAAATGGAGATACAGATTCTAGAAGTTCTCATTCTAGATCTAGTGATTCACATTCTATCATTCACGGAACAACGAATAAAGCATCTGGTCGAATGAAAGAAGAAACAGTTACAAATGGAGAACTAGATAGACTTAGATCTTCCACACCTCTCATGACCTTAGAAAGGGATAAATTATTGCATCAAATGTCAAGTGATAGTAAACATCAAGCATTAATGTCCCATCAGGCGAGGTAATTTGTTCATTTTGCTTCAATAATAAATAATAAAAATAAAGCAAATAAAGACAGTAATAATTTATAAAAATTATAATGTTGCATAATGCATAATATATATATTTTATGACAAAGTATAAAACTAAGAATAAAAATAATTAAAATAAAATGGTAATTAATTAAAAATTGTATTAAATGTATTTTAGATTATTTCCCGGTTCACCGTTAACAAATCCAATGACTTCATCGTGGGAGCATTCCTTTGGAATGATGAGTAGTGGTCCCCGAATGTCAAGTGCTGAATCATTTCGTCTCAGTTTACTACAGCTAAGTGAACGTGAAAGAGAATTATCACGAGGAATACCTCATCCTCATTTACGACCACCACTTTTTAATGGGCCTTTTTCTCCAATGTAAGTTTTATTTTTGTAATTCATAAAATAATACATGACATGGATATGAATGAACTTAAAAGTACATAATAATATATGTAACACATTTTCTAATCTCTTTTTCTTTATTTCCGTATAGGTCATTGGGACCTAATCATAATCCACTTCACCCTCTTCATCACACTACGAAAAATAGTCCTAGTCTTAATGGAACAAAACACGAAGAAAATCCACAGTCTCATTCGCGATAACATTCAACTTCATCTAATATTAATAATTAATATTAAATTAGTTAAACAATGAACTAATCGAGTAAAAGAAACGTGTAAGTAACAAGTGTTTTTTTTTAAATTTGTTATCTAACGTCTGTTAACGTCGTTCTTATATATAAACGTACGTAAGGTAACAAAAACAAATATTGTATTATTATTACTATTGTTTAATATTTAATATTTGCTAATTGGTAGTGTCTCGGTGCCGGTGATGAAACTATTAGTATATTTAATATTTATTACTGATTAGTATAATATTATATTGTGTAACTATATACATACTGAATGTATAATCATTTGTATGTATATGCGCATCTTAGTTTTTCACAATTATGACGAATTCAAGAAAAAGAAACGTTTTCTCCTCCATCTCTTTTGTTGCTTGATAAATTATGATTCAGTACCTTTAAAAAGAATAATGGTATGTGCGCTATTATTATTATTTATATAACTTATATACACAAACTCAGTATGTAAAAAATATCAAGTTTATCATAAAGAGAGTAAAGGCAAAATGGTATTTTTTTTGTTAGTAATTTATTTATAGATGTACGTATGTATATGTGTTACGCAATTTCTACATTACATGAGGAGATTAATTCAATATGATCGTTCCTACAAATCCCCGTCGAAAAAATGACAAGAAATTGGTTAGTAATAACAGATTTATATGATATTTTGTGTCTCTTACAAACCAAACTAAACAGAGCGTTTTCTTATTGCAAAAGTCTTGATACAAAGATAATTTGATGAGAAGCAGACATATATTTGCAAACAATATAAATTATATAAATACCACATATATATTATTATTATAATATATAAACTATATATCTTTATATACTATAATGAATTATTAGTATTAGAAATTCTAAAACAATGAAAGAAAAAGTAACACATATATATAGGGATAGTTTTTTCATGCTCTCAGTAACATATAAAAGAGTAGGGATTTTTTCTAAAACATTAAATATCTATATAGTATAAAAACCATCTCAAATGTACTGGTTGAAGACTAAGACAGTTTTAATTCAAAATTTTTGGGTATTGGCGTTCAGCGCTCAGCTTTTATACATATGAAGTAAAATTATGATTAAAAATTAAATGGATTATTTTGCCATGTATTAGTTTAGCAATTCTTATTCTTTCTTTTCTTTCAATACCTTTTTCATAGCTGGGTTTTATAATGTAGTCAATAGTAGTTCGTTTTGTAGTCTGAACATGCAAATTTACAGAGTTTTGATGATATACTATTATATGATTTGTACTTGCGTCAATGCGCTGAATATTTTGTAGGGATAAAAAATTATTTATAGAAAAGCAAAACTGAAAAGTAAGACGGTATAAAATATAGCTTCTCACTAGAAAATGTTCTCTGGTTTCCCTGTAAGTTCTTTCCATTTTCTACACGATTTATAAAATATATATAAAATGTAATTTAGCTAGTTTTACAACATATATTTATATTTTAAGTATGTAACGTGATAAACAAAATCCTTACATAATGATGATAATAATGTATTTGTTATCAA
>JAQGBH010000223.1:0-63423 GCA_034698265.1 Sminthurinus aureus
AATTTCAATGAAATTGACCTTTCGAGGTCAATAAAATGAAGGAACCCGCGCATTCGGGAAAATGACCCACATATTCGAACTCAGCACATCGAAATCTATCGATTGGTATAGGTTTCACCAAAATCCCGATTGGGCACTTGGTGGAGTTCCATTGTAAGAAAGAAAGATCTGCCGACTGCCATAAAGTTCTGAAATAAAGGCAGAGCATAATCATAATCTCTCTTTCTCTCTATTCTTTGTGCCTGTGTGTAATGTACATATGTATTCATGTATGTCCGCTATTGATATGTTGAGGTTGTTAGTGTTTACTATTTTCTCCATCCTCATATCTATCTATACATCTATCTAGCCATCCTCGTCATAACTATCTACTGGGTATAATGTATAATGTACAATACCTTTGACTTTTTGCGAAGATTTAAGAATTGCTTCTGCTGATGCTCCTGGTGATAAGTTCCTTTGCGTGGGTCTACCTTCGTTTGTTCCTCAGTTTTTGTGTGTGTATGTTGTATGTATATAATAAATATTATACCTTTCTTCTGGCTGTGGTTCTGTTGATGGCTGATGCTCCTTTGTAGTTTCTACCTTGAATGTATGGAGTATGGATAATGGATAGATAATACACACTATGCCATGAGATGGCTAATAACTAATCGTCAGGTAGTTTTGAATTTTCTTTGATCTCATCCTCAGTCCAAAGATAATATTCCTCTGCTTTTAAGACTCAAAGCATCTACCACTTCAAACCTAATATTTGAATATTATTGGAAGAGTTCTCTATTCTCTATATTCCCTATGAAATGGATAAACCACATACAGAATCTAAAACTGTAATCTTCATCTAGAATCTAGAATCCATAATCTGTAATCTAGATAAAGAGTAAAGGCCCGTGTACTTTCCATATCCCATATTCTGTATTGTACATTTTACTCCATTCTATGTTTGTTTTCTTTTGTCGTAAAGTGAAATAATTAAGATTAAGGAATCAAACATCTTCAATTTTAGAGTACATGTTATAAAATGAAGAAAACAACAACAAGAAATAAATAATATTAAACATTGAATAAAATAAAACAAAGTCTTACAAACAAAATGAATTGAGAGAGAGCAGATGGGGTCAGAAAGAGTCAGATCTTGTTTTCATTTTTCATCACATCAAAAAAAAGAAAGAACATTGTTCAAGTTGAGAATTGAGGTGCCGAAACACGTGGTATCCTTTAAAAGCTTTATTTTATATTTACATTGTAGTTGTGAATATGATAAGGTTCTGTGTTCTAAGTATCAAAATAGAGTTCAAATGAAAGGAAACGTACAGGTTGAATCCTGAAGATTCACAAATTTTCTCCCCTAGTACGCTAATACAAATATTCCTGTTCAAAATACAAAGTCTTGTGTCTTACGTCTTGAGTAATGATGATGAAGAAGCGAGTAGTAGAAAATGAAGAAATAAAACAGAACATGTACGTACAATGTTCAGTGTAATGCACAAAATGGATATTGTAGAGATGGTAAAGTACATGCTGAAGATGAAGACAGTCGCTTTATATTAAAGAATAATAATCAGGGACTCTTCTTTAATGGAGTCATGGCTTTGTGAGCACGAGACAGTGGCAACCGAGTATCCATTCATATACAACGTACAGCTATCTAGATTCTAGATCCTTGTACATTGTACATATTTCCTACTCCTTACTCCTAATGTATGTATTTAACAAACTCACTACATTTTACATGCATTAACTAATCACTACTAAACGATACAATATGTATTGTGTCTTGAGTCTTGAATCTTGTATGAATTAACCAGTATATTGTAGATATACATATACATGGATGAATCTTAAAAGCTAAAACCAAAATCTTTCTCTTTTCTCAATTTTATAGCTAGTTTTGTCTTCTGCCAAATTGTTTGAAGTAAGAGAGTAGCAATGTTCTTCTGAACAATAAATTATGTACACACATTACTCCATTTCTTTTATACATATATCCACACACACACACACACACACAAATGTACATTAAAATGTGATCTCGAGTTTAGAGTCTAGAGACTACACTGTGTGTGACTGAAAGTTGTTTCAAGTTTGTGTTAACAGATTGAAACAAAAAGTATAAAAGTATAAAAAGATTCAGTTCCGGTCCAGAATCAACTATGGCACTTGGCTGAGGGAGAAAAAACAGATTTTAATCTTTGAGTCTCTACTTGTTTCTCATACGTTCACATGCAATGTATGAGATGCAAAGTACATGTAATTTTTATTATGAATGCTAAATCAACTAGAGTCTTGAATCTCGAGTCTCGAGTCTTGAGTTGAAAGTTCAAAATTAGAATAAAGGATGAGAGATGAAAAAGCATTAAAACAAAAACAACTCAAGTCTTAACATGATACAAAAAGCATTTTGCAAATTTATAATAGAAAATGTCCTTCAATTTATTTACTTTTTTCTCCGTTTTACAATATCACTGCAAAAGTTTCCATTCCTCTTTTACATATACATAGTTCGAGTCTGTATTTATTCAAAAAAGGCAGCAGAAAAAGCGTGTGTGGAGTAAAAGAGCGAGAAAGAGTGGAGAGCAAGGGAGGAGGGTATGAAAATACCATCATCATTTGTAATTTGTATGGTTTTAATGGAGGAAGCTCAAGGAGTCATCTGCAATTTCCAAGGAACGACTAGTTTTCAACTAATTATTCCTGATTTATGCGTATCTTTTGTCTCCAATGTTCAATGCTTTAGACTATAGGCTCTAGAGTTGTTACTGCGTATTAGTCCATTTGCTTTCCCCCACTTTTTCCATGCAGTTTGCGGATATATTTATTCGTAGTGTGTGACATTTAATAATATAAGAAGATGTAGTTTATTAAAACAGCACTGGAAAAGTGTCAGATTTATCTAGAGGGCAAAGAAACTAGACAAAAATAAAAGAGGAGAAAAAAAACATGTGGTAATAAGAAACAAATAAGAGTTTTCTATGTGGTGTGTGTACCGCTTAAAGGGGTGAATCGGAAAATATTCTTATATTTATTTATTGTTTATATTTTCCTCCCAATTGTTAGTTAGATTACAAATTTATGTAAGCTGCAATCTCTGTACAATACCGATGTTAAATATTAAACTATACTTGTTTCTCAAAAATCAAAGCTCAAAACTCAAAACCTACCGAAAAATTATAGTAAATTGAGAAAAAATCGAAAAAGTCATTCGGATTCACCTCATCTTGCAGTACATTATCTAACTCTTTACTCTATACGTAGGGGATCAGAGGGAAAAAACGTTCGTTTCCACTTATGCAAATCTACTACTCAAATGCTCTTTTGTTAATGGCAATAATAATAATAACGTGTAAAAACCTTAATGATAATAATAATAGTCTTATTAAAAGGAACCCAATGAGAGATTTAGTTTGAGCATATCATATTATATTATGTATTTTATCATATATCTATGTATGTACCTACCAAGTACGGGCATATTTTCAAGTATATTTTAGTATTATTGGACTTGTATCATGTTGTTAATTTACGATGGCCCACCCTTGCAATTGTTAGATCATTTTTAATTTATGTTTATTACCGTTCACTCTTATCCCCGTCCGTTTTTCTTGTAGTATTTCCTCTCTCTCTCTTGCCATATAGGTGTTGTATGTACTATCTACATGTTGCCATTCTTGCATATCATTAGAATATTCCTTCCAAAAAGAGATTAGCAATATTAAGGGTACGTATTACGTATTTCGTATACCATAGATATCTACGGTGAGAGTTGAGATTGAAAGGCGAATGTAATTTCTGTTCCATTTTATTGTCTACTTCACTCATTTCCTATTACATAGCTAGAGATATACATTTAAAGCATGTATTATGTGCATAATAGATGTAATATACACGGATTTGAATTTACATTTGGTTTCTATTTTTCTTTCCATTAGGATTTCATAACCTATACATGTACTTTAGTATACTTTCTTTACTACAAAGAACTAAACTAGCCTAACAAAGCCCAGCAAGATAAAACTACGACGATATGATTAAGCAATACTTGAGAATTCTTGAACGGAATTCAATTGGGATTCTACAAAAACTACTTGGTACAAGGAATGGGGAAAAGAAACCAAAACGTATTCGATTTATATTAACTTTTAATTGTGGTTTAGTAAAGAGTAAAGAGTAAATAGGTATACGAACAAGGAATAAGATATAAGTGAGTGATGCTATTGTGTAAATGGAGTGCATAACATGTTGAAATGTAGACTCGAAGAGATTCTCAATGATGATGGTAATAATAATAATAATAATAATAATAGCGTTTGTTTGGTTTGGTATAGAGCGACAAATTTTTTTTGTCTGCATTTGGAAAATGCAATAAAAGTTGAATGAATAACCTGAAGTAGATATAATGATAGAAACAGTCATGATGTTGGTGATGATTATAATTATTATTAAATAATTTCAACTGGGTTTAATTACTACATACAGTATATTTAGATTTGCATTATAATCATTGATTTTTTTTTCAATCGGGGAAAAAATAAATACTGCTAATAATAAATGAGAGGTAACATTACCATTTACAATATATATAGTATCCACAATCCACATACTAACAAGTCAGTTCATATAGATATGCCTAACAGTGGGTAGTGCGGCATACTGTTCATTGTTCATTTAGCCAATATCCACATGTTCATCTATCCTCTCGTGTGTCTTACTATACTCACTACTCATTTACAAGGAAGGCAAGAACAGAATCTTTTCATGTTCAAAAGTCTCGGAGTACTTTATGAGCTCATGTTTATGATCATCATGTGAAAGGGTCAGCAGTCAGGAGTTAAAAATGCCACTTTACAAGTCAGCACATGTGTTTTGTTACCTTTTTTTTGCTCCTTTCTCTTAAATATATCTGGTTAACCCACACACACAGCTAACACATACTGCACACGCACGTACAATATATGTAAAGAAGATCCCAAGTCGTGGGTTAAGTATGCATTATACATGTGTACAGAGTATAGAGTATGTACTGTTTTTTTCGGGTATATGTAGGTACTGGATTTTGTCTTGGTTTCATTTTCATCGTAATCATCCGTGTAGATTTGAATCCTCCTTTGGTTTTCATCACCATCATATTGTTGATGTTGTTGTTGTTGGTCTTCTTCTTCTTCTTTCAAGATGAAGACCAACATTATGTATATATACTAAATTTGTTTTTAGGTATTTTGTGGCTTCATAGATTTGCATGGCACGGGTAAAAATTAAACACGGATGTCCAAGTCCCTTTAAATTTTACACCAAAATGAATGTCTTGTCTTTTTTCTTCTCACTTTTATCGAATAACATTTGTATAATATTCTATATTCTGTTTGTTTTTGTTGGAATGCAAAGTTGTCTTTGTTCAATACTTAAAGGTAATCATCATTAAAACATGTGTAGTAATGTTTACAACACATAATTCAGTACGTATGAGCTGTGTGTTGTCAGTATTTTCTCGGTACAAAAAAAAACTTTAAAATTTATTCTCAAGGGAAAAGGACGTTGGGACGTTGCACATTTTGAGCCAAGATGGCGCGCTTGCTTTTACGCTTCTCAAACGGTATTCTGTGTTCATGCTGGAATGAAAATCTGCATGGTTTTTACACCCTTTTCCAAATATTTATCTAACTAGGATGTTTCAAACGTCGAAATGATTGGTGATTAAGCCATAATAATGATAATAATAAGTTCTAATAAATGTGCGTGTGGTATAAAATACGTAATCTGATGTAATCATTTATGTTGCAGTGGTATGGTATGATATTGTACATGTATGACTGTGATTAGAGCAATTAATTATAGTTATTAATAACTAATTTCCCAAGATGGGGAGCCAGTTGAATGAAGAAAGGATTTCATCGTCAACGGTTTGACGAACACGATGCAAATGAAGGGATTAAACTGTGGCACACAAGGGCTTTAGGTTGTAGTCACCAAATGGAAATTTATAACAGTTTCATTATCCCCATCTACTATTCTATACTCAATGCAGTTCTGCTACTACTAACTACTATTACACATGTAATTTACACATAAGCTTTGACACATTTGAAAATCAAGGGGTGAGCTCTTCATTTTTACACTAAATCCGCACATTTGTCCATTCGACTAATATTTAATGCCTTTCTATTAAAATAATAATAGTTTTTTTTGAAATACATTTGGAATGGGACAGAAGTCAGAATTCTATACATAATAATGTTCATTATTATCATTTTGATTACCTCATTTTTGAATAATTGTACTACGTTTCAGCTTTGTCAAACTAGATACTATTCTGACAATATTATGTACAATATTATCTTCAACTCTTTTTTTACCACTGTACAAAAGGTTGTACTAGTTTATGTGCGATGCATGTTATATGATAAAGTACATGATACATTTCATTTCATTTTGAATTGTCAACGTCAAAATGTTTTCCTCAGGGACGTTCATTTTCATTTGAACATTTGGAAATCCAAACTATTCTCAGGAGTTCTGAAATGAGATGCAGACGTGAAAGGGCAACTTGTGAAGAATATTGTTGATTGTTGATTGTGAATGATGAAGATGGGGAGACAAGGCCAAAAATTCGATCCGACTAAGTACATCATCATCGACCTCTTGTTTATAATAATAATTTACAAATATAACATAATGTACAACATGTACAATATACAATGTAGATTGAATTTTATCTTTTATCATTTGTATTACATTAGTGTGTAATGTGTAATGTACAACCAGATGTATTTATTGATTTAGTTTTGCTAAATATAGTTTCTCGGAACCTGTAAAAATACCATTGACCATTGTTTTCACAGTATGGTTAGAAAATTTAGTGGACATTTGTTACGATTTGCCATCAGATTAGAATTAGTGGCGAATAGGAAACTATTTCATATCTCGGTTTACAATTTTTTTTTCTTTTAAAAATCCAAACCGAAATTCTTATCAGTTACCAATCGTCAAAAAAAGAAAAAAAAGTTGCATTTTACAAGTATGTTTCTTTCATATGCATATAGTATAGTAAAATACAGTATGATAATTGACGTTTTAAGTAATTGACTCATCATCAGATAAGAAATATTTCTCCCTTGTCTACATATTGCTCTTTGCTCTTTTTTTACTATCCCTGTTCACAATACACTTGCAACTTGTAGATTTGTAGATGAGCTGATTTGATAGGAATGAGAGCAATTTGATGTTGATAGCCTTAATAAAGAATGGTCTATGCTGATGATGATGATGGGATGGATGCATAATGCATTTTCATGTACAGAGATCTTCTACGTACCTTGTATATTCTATGTACGTGATTCACTGTAGACTGTAGAGCATTAGTACATTGTGTATTGGTAAGGTTATCAGTGGAAACAGATGGTCACTCTTGATAAAATATTCGTCTGTTCGCGTGCTGTCTCTCTCGTTCATTCATTCATTCATTCATTCAAACAATCCCCACTGGAACGCTTCATCACCTCACAAATCACTTTCGAGTGTCTCGTACATAAACATTTGTAGCTACATACAGATTCAAAAAATACAGAGAGCTAACTATCTGGATCTCTCTCTCTCTCTCTCTCTGTCTGATTCTTTTCCATGTGTGATGTGTTTATGTATACAATACACAGCACACAACAAAACATATGGAGGTACAAAAAAGCTCAACATGAGTACTATCATTTCATCTTTACAAGTTTTCACTGCTTGTAATACAGACCAACGGAGAGAGAGAGAGAGCGAAAAAAAAGGGAGGATGGGAACCAGAATTATAGGATCAGGAACAGAATCAAAACCAGAACGGGTTATTTCTTAGTTGTACGACTGAATTTTCGTCCATTCATTCTGTTCTGCTTCTACATCTAAGTACATTTATAATATGTATCTACGATGGCTCGGTCGTTTAATCGTTTTGTGCTTGTTTTATTACAACTGGAAAAAATCTTGAACTTGTGTCATTTAGTTTCTCAACCTTGTCAGAGGAAGGTGTATTACGATCATCAATAATCAATGAAAGCACAAATTATAACAACCGGAACGTAGCTAAGTATCTGGAGGATTCATTTACTCTGTTTCTGTTCAAAATTTAACACACAGATATAAATATGTAATTTGTATGATACTTTGAATTATGAATAGGCCATGATATTCCTGACAATTTGATATGACTGGAGTGGATAGGATTATATATTGGACTGGTGTATGGGAATGAAGTGATTGAATGAGAGTGCACTAGGATATTTTGGCTTGTTCGCTATTGGCTACAGAAACGTCATTTGTGTGATTGCATGACAAACTATAATTTGTAGCTGTGTGTAGGCCAAAAAATACACGCATAAGCCACCCTGGCCAATAAAAATAACAGGATTTCACACTTTAAAAGTCAATCAAAGAGTAATAAAATGCAGAGGAAAACGGATATTATGTCTGCCTGTGTGATCAACTTACAACCTACACGCATAGAGCATAGATATCACAGCTTTACGAATACAATACAATATACAATGCAACACAATACTATGGGATGAGAAACTCATCACACCGTTTTCAAAAATAAAAAAACCACAAAATGATTTCCAATTCCAAAGTCGACTTTTTCCCTAACATTCAAACGAGTTATCTCTTGTGTCTTGTGTTTTGTGTTGTGATAGATTCACACGATAAATTGATTGTAATAATTTGGTCACTTGTTCATGTAAAACGTTGGATTTTCCTTGTATTGCAATTCCAATTTCAATGTACATTATATTACTATTATTATTATGTAGTAGCAGTAATGGTGTGGTACTGGTAGTGGCAGTTATAGGATAGACAACCCCTTTCAAATCCTCTTGATCTCATTAAATCCTCTTCATGGTCACACATACAACATCAAACAAATCCGATATAAGTATGTTGTATGTATTACGCTGGCACCACACAACACACCAAGCTATCCCAATTTCATTCACAACAACAATATGATCCTTCTCAATTCTCAGTACTCAATCCTCGATCCTTCCTGATACTCCAATTATCACGGATAAATCAAAGAAAGTGCAATTTTAGTGTGAAAACTGTAATCTGCAAACTGTCCTTTCTTTCCAATTGGAATAGGAAGGGGTGATTTCCTAACTGATTTAAAAAAGGAAGGGTTTACTTGTGTGGCCAAGTGTCAATGGTTAAAGCTTGGATGTAAGAGTACAAATATTTCAAGTTTAAGTCAAAGTCCAAGGTATGGTATGGTTCGGTGTGGTACAGTCGGCAGTATACTGCAAATACTCATATTGATATTGATATTGAGTGATTGTTATTTAGGGTAAATAAATAATGTTCTAGTTGTAGAATTTCTACTATGGTTCAGTGTGACGATTTCTGTCCCAAATGAACAGAGTAGCTGCCTGTATCTCGGTCATCAAACATTTCACATCGTCATCGTCATCATCGGGAGTTAGTTGAGTAAGTGACTATACGCTCTGTCGATCTCTTCCATGGACCGTTGGTTTACTATGTAACATGTACTATATGATATGTGTTGTCATATGTATATATCTACTTTATAAATACTTTATGTACCATATTTATGGTTGATGATATGTTGTATGTTGTAGGTGCACATGTGAATAGTGAATAATATCTCTGAACTCTACTCTTTATTCTCTATATGTACAAGTTACAAGTCCACGCGCATAAAATGCTCATAGTAAGGGAACATTAGTATATTATTACTACTTCTACTACTACTACCATTATTATTACTATATCTACATGTGTACTTATAGTACCGAAATACGTTTAAATACTCATGGATCATCATATGTTTTAGTTTGGTTGGTTCCTTATGGTATGATATGGCACGGTTGACGGTGCGCTACGCTGGGTGTTCACTGTTCACTCTTCACGGATATTGATGATATGTTTGGAGACAAAACTGCAATATTATGGTATTCTGGCAATATACATTCATAGGTACATACACACCTATGCATTTATGTAACTATAGACTATAACAAAAATTATTAAACGCTGGTTAAATTTTCATTCATAAAATCTTCCATGTTCTTGTCATTTGACTACGGTACGGTTGTGCGACTACAATATATTATGCACATTTATATTATACATATCGTTTGAAATACAGTCCTGCATAATATGAATACAATTGCATATTATTATGTATTATTATACATTTAGTATCTGTTACTAAAAGTTATTCATGTCAATGCCATTGACACTGACTATTATGCAAAAAAAATAATAATAATAATAATAATAATAATGCATAATAAGTAAATAACATGCTCACCTCAACTGAGTAATAATAAAGAAGAAGAAAAATAGAGAGAGAGAGAGAGAGATTCTCATAAACTAACTATGATCCATGCATGTAGAATTCATAGATTAGATACTTCTGAGTATAGAGTGAGAACTAGGAAATCATCATGAAAATTTAAAAGAGAAGGAAGATGAAAGAAAGGAAGAATCTCTATTGAAAATCACTTCACCGTACCAATTTCACATACAATGTTCAACATACAAGTGCAAGGATAAAGGATATGTTATGTTATGATACGTTACTTGATAGATATATTATGTATTATGTATACAAAGGATGAATGACTGAACTGAATAATGTAATAAATACTAAATGCTTTTATGATTCTATAATATATTATGCTATATGCTATATTATATCATGAATCATGAGACTAACTAATTACATTTATTTATCATCGGCTTTACACTTTAATCCATCTAAAAAATACTATGAATTATAAATGTCCAGTTGTAGACGTACAAAAGAAAGCGTCTTTTTTCTATTTTATTCCCTTCATGTAGAAAAGAGTATCATATTTCAGTTTATGAATTAACAATACTATAATATTATTATTCAGAATTGAGCATTGAATAGTGGTCATGCGAAACCAAACTAAACTGAACAATATTATTATTATCATTATTATTATTATACTATGAATATTAATTTGAAATCCATTCAGTTTACTAAAGATTGCTCATTTGCTGTTATCTATTATGTAAAGTTACTCATTACACAATACACATAAATATATTAAGACTCATGTACAGTTGTGTAGGACAGTTATGTATTTTATATGAAGGAGCATGATTAAGTACTGACCGACCACAGATTAAAAATTATAGACTACCACAAAATCATGTTCAATTATACACAGCTTTTTAATAAGTTTCACTTTAATTTTCACGCTCAATGTCAAAGGACTTTTTAAAGTTTTAAGATGATCCTTAGTTGTGTACCTTGTATAATATTGAATACATGTCATGTAGAGTTGTCTTCCTTAAATTTGAATTGAATTTTTAGTAAGATTTTTGGATTTTTTTGTACTTTTGCCAAGTTAGTGAATGAACAAGTTGGTTCTTCTTTTCCATGTATATAGGATTCTCCTACTATCTGTCTTTTTTTACAAAAATGGAAGAGTAAAAGGAGAAAAAATGAAACGAGAAGGGTAAACTAAGTATTAAAAGAACAAAAAAAAGAACAAAGGAATAGAAGAAATGAGAGCTGCAATAAATCAAAATATTGTCTAGCTGTCCTCGTGTTTCTGTCTCAAATTTTCTGCAACTGTCTCTTTTCCTCTCTCCTCTCCATATATTATGTTATACACTGTAATACTACTTGTGTATTGGCCTTGGTTTGGTTTGGTTTAGCTAGACTATATGTGATCTTTCTCCGCCTTTGACTCCCGCTTTGATTCATAATATTCTTTTAGCCTGTTGTTTGCTAGTTGCTAGTTGTCCTCACCCTGGAAAATTCACGAGGAGCAAGAAACAGAAAAAACGAAAAAACTAGAGGGAGAGAGAGAGAGATAGTGAGTGCGAGAGTGAAATAGAAAAAAAAACGAGGAAAAAAAGAAGAGAGAAAGAGAGCTCCCCTTGGGGAATAAATGTGAATACGACGAGAGACAGACAAAAGGAGACTCTAAGCAAGAATATCACAAGTTTGGAATTAGAATGTTCTAAGGCAGAGAATCGTGGCATGACAGAACGAAACAGAATTAGAATCCGAATTATAGAGAGACTAGCGAAAACAAAATTAACTTTAAGTCTCTTTTTCCTCTGTTTCTTGTTCTGTTCTCCTCGTTTCTACACTAAGGATAAGAATGTCGTCCCATTTATGAGAACAGGGCTCTCTGATATGATTTCATCTTGATGATGATGATGATTCTCATCGTCTTTGATATTATTAGTAGGGAAACGAAGAAAGGCTGAGAGAGTTGGAAAAAGAAAGAGCTTTAATACATATCCTAAGTATGTGCATTTTTATTCATTTCATTCTTTCTTTCTTTCTCTGATTCTTAAAATGCTCGAAAATTCTAGCAGCGAGCGAGCTGGAACTGAAAAATATACGAAAACGAAAGAACATGTGACTATAATATAAAACCCGGCTTTTCTGCTCTCTCTGCCTCTTTCATTCTTTCGTTTTCGTATGTCTTACTCTTATTTTTTATAACAATGGGACGAGTTCCCTCATGTTCTTTTTTTCCAGCATGTGATTTTTTTTCCTTATGAAAAATAACTTTAATATGCCTACTTGAGAGAGAATAATAAGTTGCCATGATGAGCACTCTCATTTTAGCTAAGTATCTCATCTACGTATTATGATGGAACAAGAAAAAGGCAAATCTGCACTAGGCATCTCTCTCTCTCTTGCGTTGTAGTAAATAGAGTCTATTAGTTTTCCTCATTCTACAGATTTTACCGTTCTTCTTCCCAGTTTTCCTCCTCCATTTAGTCGTATGAATAATAATCATGTGTACATGCATGCACATGTATACATCTATATTTATGCTGTGACTATGTTAATGTGTATAGTCCATAATATCCTTGCGTATATTTTACATAGAGAATTTCCAATGAGATATGAGGCTATGGGGAAATGTCAATGCGCAAGTTTTTGCTTCCTTCTATTAAATATACAAACACACATACACTCATAAACACACACAGAGAGAAAAGCTGGCTCTTTTCTCGCTTCATTTTCATAATACTAATAATACGCGAGTGACTATCTCTTCTCCAGCTTTTATACAAATACAACATACGCATAATATTATGCATATCTTTAGAAAAGGAGCGTGAAAGGTATGAAATAATAGCTAAAACTGGTACTGATGTGCTAATATACATACTATATTATATATTATATATAATAAAATAATAATAATGATCCTATTTATTTAGTCTAAGTATGACAGGCCCAATTTATAGTCACATCCCTATATGTGTATGTGTCCATTGTGTATTATGTATTATACGTATCAAACAAACACAGTATCTAGTATCTATATCGGTATTTCCTTTGTTCGTCCATTTATTTACTCCACATTACGTACATAACTTATAACGTATAGCATTGATTCAACGAATATTAGTTCAACACATATTATTATATTATTACTTGAGAACATACGGTAACAATGCAATGGCGATCTATATTATTGTGAATACTACACAAAAAGTAATATTTATAAAATATAAAAATTATGTAACAAGAGAAACAAATATTATGGAAAATGGAAAGATTTTCTTTACTGTGTATAAGGCTAAATAGATAGATTGGTGTTAAGGATGGGTATAGAATGTAAAGTAGATGTGTGTTATGTGCTAGAGTCAGTTTAATATGCAAAGAAGAGCATACTTTGTTTTATTCAGTGAATAGTAGATACATGTATAGATAGTTCGTAGAACATAGTTTGGATACTTGCATACAGAGTACAGACTACAAACGATGAATTTAGTTGGCAACTAGCCTGACTAATACAAGTATCAAATATGTAGAATGTAGATGTATAATGCAGTATGTGCTGGGTGCTGGATATGCACATATTACATGTAGGCTGAAAAGATGAGAACCCTGAAAATACATGCAAGAATATTATTATTATTATTCTGTGTACCATATATGCATAATGGAACAGAGTGAGGCCTTTATTGTGTTTGAATATGTATCTTATGGATGGATATGGATAGACATTGTAATATAAAGTTACGTAAAGTATAAAGTAAAGCCTCGCTCTCTCTGGTATGGATGATGCCATTTCATGGTTCTTCGCTTTTCCCAACGACGACATCATCAAGTTAATGGACACTCTACACAAATTAGCAATGTGTATGAGTTATGATGATGGCATGATGAACAATCAGACAGAAACTTGCGTCTTGCTTCTTCTTCTTCTAACTCTTTTCCTCATCTTGATCATCATCATCATCTCCACCAACATCTCACTATTAAAGTACAATTTTCCTATCTCTCTCTCCTTCTCATTCTCATAGACTTGAATCTTTTATAATATTTTCTTCCTTTTTTGGCTTGGACCTGGACTTTTTAAAACGTCTTTGTGAATTTTCAAAGATTTTTTTTAAAAGTTTGGCGTTTGGCGGATTTATAACGAATTACAAGACAAAGTATGAAGTGTATAAAGTTCTCATTAATACACTTTTTCCTTTCCCCTGTTTTACGTCTATGCCTTGGGTAAAATATAGACTAGTGTGTATGCTTAATTGTATTTTTCACATGCCAAACGGCATGAAATCTCCCTATTTGAAATTTCAAAAGCGATACAAAGAGCAACGTTTTTCCTTTTTTTTTTTATTCATGTATCTACGTACTTTTATGATTATGGTCTTAATTATTAATTTCCGGTACAGTTTTAATCTTTAATAAGATCTGTAAGCTGTACACAGTTTTCTATGGACGTTCCAAGTTGCAAAAGAATTTTAAAACAGATTTTTTAACAAAATTTTTTTGTATTGTCATCACATAAAGTATACTAGATTAGTCTGAATTGCTTTCCTTTGAACTTTTAACATTTTATTTTAGTAAAAAATAGTCTTCATAGAAGTATATCTTTTGAAGCATAAAAATCGGCTTAAGGTGAGTGCCATGATGATGGTGATGATGTTGATGATGATGGTACTTCTAATGAAAAAATGCGAGTGTCTGAGCCAAAGTTTAAATAATTAAGAGGACTGGATAAAAAAAGTGAGGTTTACTGTATTAACTAATTACTCAGAATTTGAATTGGGAATTGGGACTAATTAATCTATTTACACTTGAGAGGAAGAAAAATTATCCGGAGGAAAAAACACGTAAGCAAGGGAGGAAAAATACGTAAAATTTTGCATGTATAAATTTTTCGGTCCTTTAATTTCTCTGAACACAACTATACAATTTCAGAATTTAGAGTATTTATACAGTGCTACGATTACGATGGAGAGACAAAGAGTGTGAGTCGCTTTGATCTCTCACATGAGACTAAGAAGAGACAGCAGTGGATGCAGATGAAACTGAAAGGAAACATTGAAAGGGAGAGAAAAGTATTTTCATTTTCTTGTCTACTTCTCTTTATTTTTTTTAAATTTACACATAGATACGTTGCTCATTGTGAAAGGAGTACGAAGTTGAGAGTTTTAAAAAGATTTGTCGTCAAGTCTTGAGACGGATATTTTGTCCGTCTTTACAGAAAAACTTGAAATTCTTTAGAGTAAAAATTCCATTGACTTACTTCTGCATGTCTCTGTGTTCTCATGTATCTTTATCTGTCTCCTCTTTGTTTTTCTGGCTTCATGCACTGGTGACTAATTCGCATACGGATTTTTGCATAATTGTCAAGAATAGAGAAACGAAGACAAACTCCTAGTCTTCAACTATCAACTATATGCACTATCCACATAGTTGAATACAAATTGTATTACTCCTGTATTTAATAATAATTTTTGTATTTTGGACGTATACATCTAAATTCATGAACTGAATAACTGTTCAAAGGGTTGTCTCTAACAATTTATTACAAGTATTCCAACACTATACAACGTAATCTACTACATGTAAGTAGATTATGTCCTCATGTGTAGGAGTAACATATGTACAATGTACTCTCCACTATATTTTAATAAATGTGTATAAGACAGTGTACAGTGTCACGTTCTGCCTCTTCATCACTTTCATCCTATCATTTATAATTTTCCAAGTTAAAGGTAATTCATCACTTTCCTTGTTTCATTCACTGATTTTCCCATTTTCCACTTATTCTTCATCATCTTCATCCGAGGATGATGATGGCTAGTCTAGTTTACAAGATGAAAAAAATAAGGGACTTAAAAGAGGAAGTAGAGGAAAACTCTCAAAAAAATGGGAAAATCTAATTTTTTTCCTTGTGATTTCCATTTTCCATGTCACAAACTTTCATACAGAAATATGGTAAATGGTAATGGTCTAAAAATTGTCTTAAATTTTCACTTTCATTCAAATCTAAACGAAAGTTTAGCTTAAACTTTACATTACTATCAAAATTAAAAATATGTTGAACATTTAAAATTTAAATCAACTCTTTTCTTTGATGACCATTTTAGTATTATTATGATCATGTCATGTCATGTACACTTGAGCTTGTAGTTTGAAGTTTGAAACCAGTCCCTCTGTTTTGTGTATCATGTTAGAGGTAGTGAATAAATGAAATTGATTATGGGACGGTGTGGCCAGGATTATCATTATTATTCACAATGCCGTGTCAATGTGTATGTGTATTGTGGACAGTGATAGGATTTTGAAGTGGATAATAAATACGTTTCAGTGTATCTTAACACTGACTTACATTAATACGAGTACAATTCACAATGTATCTATAATCTATACAATGGAGAGGTGTACAATAGCCATTCTACAGCGTTGGAAACATGTACAATGTACAATGAATCCTACACTGTACATGTATAATGTATACAGGACGGATCCCTTACTTTGAATTTGAATCCCCACAGTAAAAGCACTTCTATTATTTTTCTTCCTATGCTATGATACTACACAGATACAGAATTGTATCTACATATATACATACAAAATATGTACAGTATTATATTCTCGCATTGAATCCTATGGATTCTGTATTCCTAGAAAAAACATGGAGTACATATTACATACATGAACGTTTTTCATACAGGGAGAAAGAGAGAGACAGGAGCATGCTGGATTTATAGCCACATGCCAGTCCATAATATTATAGCCAAGATTTGCTTGCCTTTGCTTTGGTTTTTGGTTTGGCTTCTGAATTATTGAGTGTATTTGTGTGTATGAGTTTGTCGTTTAGGTTTTTCGATTCAGTGTAGAATGTAGAATGGTAATATGTAGTATGTAGAAAACGATCAAAAGAGAGAGAGAGAGAGAGGGAGAGAGAAAAGAGAGTTTGTCAGAGAGACATTTACTTCACATTGACTCCCGCTCTTCCATCCCTCCAACAATGAAAATCACTTTTCAATGGACCTTTTCTTTTTTCCTTTTTGCTCTTTTCCTCTTTTCCCTTTAGCCTCCGCTGCCAAGCTATTTATTATGAACTCGAGTCGACAATTGACTGTGAAAGGTAGATGTATTCAGTACTCAGTATTCATATACATCCATCTACATAATATACAAACAGCATGAAAATACCAAATACAGCCATCCATAGTCAATAGCCATTTAGCAGAGAGACTAGGAATTGCATGTACACCTTCATACACAAGGTATTATCATAATCTCTGTCCCCGTGTATCATTATTATTGTATGAAATACATGGGCATGTGTACATATAGATTTGACGGCACTGTTTCTCTGATGGTGTAATGTCCGAAGTAAGCTAGTAAATGAATAAGTCCGACTTTGACAGCAAAAAGCAAAAGTTAAAGAGTATACATGTGTTTGATATTTAGTCGTTTAAAGTGCCATTGCCAGCCCAGTAGATTTCCTCTCTCTTATTCTCATTTTCAATGTGACTTCACATGACCAGAGCAGAGAGCAGACCAGGTGAGAGAACCCAACAATAATAATTGTATACTCGGTCCATTCGGATTTCTGAAGAGTTGAGTTTAGAGTTCATGTAATAATAGTGAGAGAAATACAGAACCGAGGGGATACACCAGAACATCAAACTTGACGTTGTGTGTATAATGTTTAATGTAGAGATGTTCTGCCAATACCAACACTAATACCAATGCCAATGTCAATGCTCAAGTCAAAGACGTGTACAAACAGTATGTAGGATAGAACGCAAGGCCAACAGTTGCAAAGTTATATTGGTAAATGTACAGTTAAAGTTGATCCTTCTCCCTTCTCACTTGACTTGAAAATTCTGAATGAATTCCAGCCGTAAAAGGAGAAGACGGGGAAGAAAATGAAGGAGAAAAGAATTCCTTGCAGCGTAAAATCAGAATGTAACTTTTTCTTACAAAGTTTGCTCCTCTTTCCCTACGACCTACGACTGTGTGTATTGTACTCACATATTAGTTTGAGAACAACTTTGACAGAGAAAGAATACATGTATATTCAATACTCAATATACTCAGATGAGAGTTGGAGTTTTGAAATTCAGTCCACATGACTGAAGTTGAGTAAAGAAGAGTTCAAAATTGGGACAGAATTGTCATCTCTCTCTCTCTTTCTCTCAAACTCATGTGTAATGTGTATACATGTTACATGTACAATGTATATCGAGCATATACTTTTGTACCTTTTTGATTTCTGTCAAGAAATTTCTTGCATATGAAGGACACAGTCTTCCATTCTTTGATTCTTTGATTCATTTATTCATTCAGCCTCTCCTTCTGTCCAGTCATAGTTGCATGATTATATTATTATTGTACAATGTACATAAATTCACATGTATGATTATTATTTCTCTATTATTAGCTACATAATATTATTCGGTTTCGATCACACGAACGAATTTAAAGGTAAACTATATAATAATATACAACTTCATGCATTCCGTGCCGATGTACAAAGGAGAGCGAAGGAAAACCAGAAACAGGAGCAAACTTGATTTTCCATCCCTTCTCAATTTCTGGATTTCCTGCTTGTACTTGTATATTTTACTTATTCCTCATAATAATAATATTCATAACTCTCAGTGTCTCTGTGTAAGAAATAAGAAATTTAATATAGAAAACACCCTAAAAACTACATCAAAGTCAAACTAGTTTTCAATTAATTTGTATTTTGAACATTTGATACTTGAGGATTCAAGATGTACAGTTCAAACAAAAACATGTGTCCATGGTAGAAAATTTCTCATGAATCATGAATTTCCCCGAAAAACAGTTACTGTATTTACAAATAGTAGGAATTTCAACTGCAATTCAGAATTCAGAAGCACAAATTAAAAACATTCTTTTTATTTAATTTTTTGACGCTGTCCAGTTGTTTTCAATGAAAAACATCATCTTGACTCTTGACCAAATTGTGACTTAATATTTGATTTCAAAAAAGTCAAGATGGACTCTCACGTTCAAACTAACTATTTTACCAGCAAAAGCTCCTGTGTTTACGTAACACAAGCTCAGAGTATCATTTTCCAGGTTCCAGGTTTTCCTACTTAGTAAATACCTTCATATTCCCTCAAAAGGATAGTTTACTGTAAATTGTAAAGAAACTGGTTTGAGGTTTGGAGAGTAGAGATCAAGAAAGACATTTCATGAAACCTGCTTCAATATATACTGGGAATCGAGAAGTTCTCATCATTTCTTTACTTTTCTTCATGTTTTTGAATGTATCCATGTAAAATGTTAAAATGTACAGCACATAGCACATATCAAGTTCAAATAATTTTGCCTGATAAAATAGTCAAGAGTACATGAGAGAAAGTCTTTAGAATATTTCTAAAATTTAAGTCACCAGTAAAAAGTAAAGTTAACACACTAACGATTCAATTCAATCTGGATCTGGACAAAAGTGTGTTCAAAAGTATACTAAATATTGTAATTAGTGGACATATTTTCGGGGTTCGATGGTTGCTCGGGTTCCGAGACGAGAAATACGACAAGGCTATCGGTCTTCGATACGCAGTCGATTATCAACATTTTGTATTGTAAATGACGTGTGTATATAATAAAAATTTGTCCATGGAAATTTCAATAAAAACAGAACTTTTCAGAAATCTGATTTTTATATAGAAGTACATGTGACGATAGCCTCTCGAAACTCGAGAAGTTTTTTCGTCTATCGTCCATGTCAACGATTCCGAAAATTTTTTCGTTTCTAACGAAACACGAAAACGAAAATATGTCTTCTAATTGTAATAATATTCTGCTTTTATTGCAATTTCCTAGTATTAGTGATGAGTGGACGGAATGATACAAACCACACAACACACAAGGTATGTGTGGAAAATAAGTGTCCGTTGTTTTACTTTTTCTTGCTCCAACTTTTCATTTCTTCGGTTTCCTCAGACGCCTCTTTGTCAACAAAAGTTGTCTTTTTCACATGATCCTCTTTATCCTGTGATTCGTTGTCCATTGTCAACTACTGTGTCCTATGTACCTTATACATTTTACATATGCACATAAATAAAGTCTAGTTCCCTACATGTATGAGATTTCATTACAATTCTCAAGGTTGTTTTCATTTTCTATCCTTGTTTAATCTACACATGTACAATGTACAACTTACATTGTACATTTAACTGAATCACAACCTCATGCACATGTGTTCGACTTAAGCATAGACAAGATACATACTTTTCAATTTTTAATAATAAAAAAATGTTGGTGGGGGTATACACACACGCTACATACACGGTACATATTATCAACTTGACGATTGTCACATACTCATGGGAGAGGAGAAAAATGACTGCAACTGAAATTCAATCTGTTGGATGAACGATGAATTCTCGAGGAAAAATATCAAATTTTCCAAAAAGCTTCACACACATATTGTGCATAGTTAGGTAGACAGTAGACAGCACGTGTAATTGATGCATATTATGCATGTGTATTCTGTATTGTGTATCCATGATAAAAAAATAACTAGACTCTACACTGTATTATTTCCATACTCTTCATCATGTATAAACATTGTATTGTTATCCTTCTTAGAACTTGAGTAAAATGCACAGTAGGAGACGAAATATTGATAGGTGTATAGATTTGGATAAAGATTTTAATGTCAACCTAAGGTACTTTATGTTTGATTGGAAATGTCGAGTGTAAAGTAAAATACACAATATTCTTATTTCTCATGCTTCTTCTGTTGTAATCATGGAAAAGATTATTTGTAAGGGAATCTGCGTGCGAAAAAAACGTAGCTGAGATCAAATGGTATACATGGTACATTGTACATATGAAGTGGAGAAATGACATGTAATATGTCATACACTTTTCATATGCATACTTCTTTGCATATGAAATAACATATAACACTGTGATTTTTATTATTATTATTATTCTGAATGATATGATCATTATTAGTATTATTGTATGAGTTGATGAGGTCGAAAGTCGAAAGAAATGAAATGTTTGATACGTGTTACATGGGTAGTATAAAAAAATGTATAAATATGATATTTACACAATACACATAGTTCAAACTCGTGGAATAAATGGAATAAATACGGCCTTTTGTACATGTGGATATGTAATGTACCCAATACTCAGTGTACATATTACATATATGTATACATTCTGTCTCACCTTCCTTTTTTCTCTCTCTCTTTCTCATGTTCAGTATTCAGTATTCAGTGTTCAGGTCTTGGTAAACTTGTGGCAAAGTATTTTGTTAAAGCTTCAAGTTTTGTTCAGTGTATGTTTTACATATGGATTATGATAAGCTCAAGAAAAGGAACGAGACGATAGAAGAGAATAGGAGAGTAGTGAAGAGAAGAGGGACTATACTTATATACTTGGGTATTCAGTATGGGATTTGGTCTATGAAAGTGTTTGTATGCATGCACCATGTACAATGTACATAATAATACGGAGTGATATGTCACCGACTTGGAGAGTTAGAGTTAGAGTTGGAGTTCTCTTTTTGTTCCCAGAGAGTCTCTCTCGCCTTCTCTCTAGCTCTTTTTTGGTCTTGGCAAAGGGCGGAGCTTTCTGCTGCCGTATAGGCAGCCAGAAGAGTCGACCGAACCAGAAAATCCACACTTAATGTAGTAGTAGACATTCACGTTCCATTCCGAAAATTCCACGGGTAGTTTTATACCCTGAACTGAAACACTGAAACAAACAACAACTTTTTCTCTCCTTCTTCCTTCCTTTTATCCACTCTTAAACGGGAACGAGAACGGGAACGGGCACATCCAAGTTCAATATAGTCCTCAGCTGAACAAGATAAACACTCTCCAACAATCACAGTCGCATTACATACAGTACTATATATTATATCATACTCCATCCTCCATCCTCCGTTCTTATCTATTGAACACTTCAATAAAGTCACATTCAAAGTAAAAAAAGAAGCCAAAATCATAATCACATGTTACAGCATTCAAGAATGATATAGTAATAAAAACATTGGATGTTTTTAAAAAGGGAAAGAGACTTTTCGGAGTCATTTTTGGATTGAACTGTGCTCCTTTTGCGTTGACTCACATCTTCTTTATCAACAAAATAACAAACAAAAACAAAACAAAGTGTCAGTTCTTTGACAGAATAAGAAATCAAATTCTTAACATGGATTATAAATTGATTTCCTGGATTCATAAAAATAATAAACTTGTCATGTGATCACAAAAAATAGTTGAAATGGTTGACTTTATTCAGTGTAAAAGAAAATTCCAAAATTCTATTGTGGACCTCTGTTGTTGTTGTCGTTGTTGTCTGTAGTTAATCAACTATAATATAGACACTCAACAATTACGATTAAGAATTTAAGAAAAATTTTGTGAACTAACTCTCTTGCTCATTGTTAATTTAATATTGGAATTATGACATGGAATCAAACATGCAAAATATCAAACATTTCAAGACATCTCAAAATTTATGTACAGTAGAAGAAAGTGATAATTGTAGGAAAAGGACTGAACTTTTATTTGTTCAAATGACAGTGGATTTATCACACGATTTATAAATGTAATAATTGTAGTTATTGTGAATAAGTGAGTGTTAATTTTTAGAAACAGGCTGAAACCAATAGATAAGACACGCATACACGTGGTTACATGGATACACAATTCCAAATATAATAGAAATACAAATAAAAGTATACAACCTCTTCGTAATTTTACGTATATCTCATCGACGGCAACAGTTACATTAGTTAGTTTTTTAGTCTATTGAGTTTTCCCCATAAATTGTTCAAAGTGGATCGAAGTTCGGCAGCAGCCGCAGCAGTGTCTTCGTACATCTCGGCGGTTCTTGGTGGCGGGTCATCTGTGTCAGCTGCTGGGCCTGTGGGTTATCACCCTAGTCATCATCCATCCACAATGGATTTGACTACAGCATATAGATACAATCAAAATATGATGGAGTACTACACGTGTAAGAGTAAGCGAAAAGTCTTTTTGGTTATTGTTCTTATCCAGCAAAAATCAAAAATCAAAACCCGTTTTTTTCCCTTTTCTATTGTATTGTAATTATTATTTTTGCTGTTGGACTTGTTCGTTGTTGTTTTTGTATTCAAATAGCAAGGAAATCTTTAATTTAGATTTAGGGTTAGAGAAGTCTAGCGTATGTCTACAGTTTACAGTATACAGAATACATATATTATATTAAATTAACACAAACAAAAAGTATATCCATGTCCACTATCGACACATCACATGTACCTACCTACTACCTACCTCATATCTATTATCGAATCACTAATTAGAGAGAAAAGAAAGAAAAAATATGAAAATACAACAACTATAATAAAGTAAACATTTCTTTTTTCCTCTATGTTATTTATTTATTTTTTTAGTTTGTTGTGCACCGTAAAATTAATTGTCGGATTTCAAGTGTAACAACGAACAACAGTATATTACAAAGATACGTATTACATGTGTAGAAAAGTCTACAAAGAAATGCTATAATGATTATAATTTTCAGTACATACAAATAAAATAAAACAAGAAAATATGTGTGTTGTACAAAGTACAAGAAAGACAAGAGAATACAAGAGAAGATGAAACATCTTGTAATTATTTATTTAGAGAGCGTGAAGAAACAAGTAAATGACACTAGAACAATTAGTTTCTCTTGACTTAATTGCACGTAAATACACACATGCATGAATTCCTAATTCCTATATTTATCTTTACATTTATATAACTATAAAATGGTTAACAGTACTTTCTTCTCCATTTTTATTATATATATATATGTACTAAAAAGACTGACACCGTTATCACTCACTAAATGTTGGTTTTATTATTATTATTATTTTTGTTAGATTTTTATTTTTTATTATGTGTCAAGATCATCTATGTTTTAAAAGCTTTGGAATAGGATAGACTTTGACTTGCGACCTACCTGTACACTCTACGTACGGACAAAAAATATGATTGATATGTTTCAAAATCCCAAATTTTGCGGGTCTTGTAATATTCTATGTACGTACAATGTACAGTATACAGTACTACAATAATATACCACGCAAAGATTTTGATACACACAGTATGTATCTCAATGTGTATTGTGCAGTGTGAAGAAATAGACAGGAGGTTCATTAAATTCAAAGTTGAGTTTTGGTTTTGGCCTTAGAATTGTATGGTGAAGATCTGTCTAAGGACCTCTTTATTACTGGCAATGAGTCAGGCAAAGCGTTAAGAAATAAATTGTAAGGAAAAGGGAAGGAGGAAAATAATTAATGTCATATGAATTACCATCTTTTGAATTGTTTTACACAGAAAAAAGATTTAAAACAAGAGGGGAGAAAATGAAAATGAGAGAGTGGAGGGGAATCATCCTCAAGTAGCCAGATACTAGATTTTAGATACTAGATATTAGCATCAGTATTCAGTATAATATTCAAGAAAAAAGAAAGAGGAAAAAGTGTGAATTAGATTAAGTTTAAGTCCAAAATCTGTTTTTCTTGTTCATAAATTCTCCAGTTTCTTCCTTTTTTTCTCCCTGTTTTCCGTTTTTATTTCCTCACTGCGCAACCTTTTGTATGCATACTTTATTATTTATTATCATCTTTTTAGTCTGTTTTTTTTTCATTCACGGTAGATTCTAAAGTGTCATAAATGCTTTTTGCGTCTCCGTTTATTAGAAAATTACCCCTTTTAAAAGTTTTATCATGTAAAGCATATAAACTGTGTTATAATTGGATTTAAGAGGAAGAATCAAGAAATTTTCTTAAATGTACCTCAATATGAATACAACATACAAACATTCCTCAATAGGCAATATCAGATATCATACAAGGAAGAAATTATAATATGAGTATCTTGGAATAGGCATTATTTTTATTATTATTATTGAGTGTGATTATCAAAAATATCTCAATATACAACATACAAGAGACTACACAGTTCAATAATCGT
This sequence comes from Sminthurinus aureus, assembly GCA_034698265.1. NCBI lineage: Eukaryota > Metazoa > Arthropoda > Collembola > Symphypleona > Katiannidae > Sminthurinus > Sminthurinus aureus. The sequence goes on from JAQGBH010000223.1 coordinate 25,255, forward strand.
AGTAGTAGACCGAGTAATAAGGAGCATGAGATATAGTTTATTATAATAATAATAATATAGGAGCAATGAGCAATGTAAAGAAACTCAAAGGGTGGTTTATTAAAGTATGAGTATGATTTTTTTGTCTGGCGCCATATCAGATTATTATTTACCTAGCCCTTTCAAAATCCTTTGTTTCCCTTGTCAACTTTTGTTCATATTAAACGCTCACTTACTTGTCGGTCATTGTCACAAGCACACACAAGACACAAGTGTAATTTTTCCTCAGTCGTTTTGTCTATTTTCAATATATTTAAATTATTGGTATTGTCACTACTACTGCTATTATTATTATTGTAAAGAATGTGTGTCGTTTCCCCCTTTGGTCAATCAATGCGGATCGGCTACTCTGACTTACTTACTTTTTAGATTCACAAGTATAGTACATGAATGTTCAGATACGTGTATACATATGTATTATGTACGTGTGTAATATGAAATGACAGTATTATGAATTTGAATATGTACTCATGAGCTATTCACACAGGTAATGAGTGAAGAGTGAAGGAGGTAGGTAGTGATTGTATTAAACATTAATCCGACCTGTCTCCCTCGTCATGTCTTTATCTTTCCATACTGGTGTTGATATACAACTAAATCCCTTTATAGGTGCGTGTAGTACAGACTTTCCAGTTTTCTAAGGGAAAGCAAATCGTGTGCCGACATGACAAAATTTTTCTGAAAGAATTTCCAAACAAGAGTTCAAATTGTAAATTTTATCTGGTCAAAGAACGTCCACATACAGTAGTTCCTATTAAAATCCTTTGAGGTTTTTAGGTTAAATTACCAATAATTGTATACAAATGAATAAATGATTATTGAGTCACATTAAACTAAAAAATGTAGAAAAGAAATGCAAAATTATATTATACATGGTAGAAAATGTTATAGTAATTCACATCCAGGAAGTAGTGCAAAGTACGTATGTTTAAAAAAATACATTTTATAGTAGTCCATATTCCACTATTACTATATGGAAAAAAATTGAGGGAAGTAGAAAACCGCATGTGACTGACTGTTAAAAAAGTTGTTGAAAACTTAAAACTATGCACATTAAACATTAAGGGTACATGTATATTGTGCAAGTGAGGAATAGGGAATTACAGTTAGCAGCTAACCATTACTGCAGATGAAAAGGAGGAAAGAGAAGATATAAAATATAAATATAATAAAAATGTTTCATACTCCGTACTGAATGTGATTATGGATCCAATTTTTTTGAATGAATGAAGTTACTTGAGAACATGACATTGGACAAAGTGAATGGTATGAATGAATGGCACAACACATTGCACATTGTTAAGCTGCGGTGATATGAGATATGATACGTGTGTGTGTGTGTTGAATGTTGAGTGTACAGTGTATAGAGTGTATAGAGTGTAGATGTGTATAAAGTTTTATGGAGTTACAAGTCAGAATTTAGAACATGTTAAAGATAGTTTCAGTTTCAGGCACCCACAACGTCTTCCTCTTTTCCATCTTCTCCATCTCCATCTTTTGCATCTTGTTGTCTATTATGTATTATGTACTAAGGACGTTTCAAGTGAAATATTGTCAAAAAGTGGGGAAGGAGACAGAGAGCCCTTTATTCAATCTCTCTCTTGCTCTTTCTCTTGCTCTCTCTCTCACACGCACCGTTTCGAACAAACTCCAACAATAGAACAAGAGAAACCCTTGAAAAAGATTTTTAAGGTGCTTTTTAAAATACCCTCACTTCACCATTCATTCATTCATTCATTGTTCCTCTCACTATATTATGTATTATATATTATATACTCCCGTTTCTCACAAAAAAAACTCCAGCATATGCATATGCTTCAAAAAAGTCAGGCGGAGTGTCGTCCAGTCATACACTTTTAAGGAAAGTTGGAATATTTTAAAAAAGTAGGAAATATTTAACACCCATCTTCAGTCAGTCGCAAAATCTCACAGCCTTCGTTAACGGAGGTCAAGTACAGAGCTTTACTTTTCCTTTGCAATGAATGAACTATTATTACATAATATTACACATTTTTACGACAGTTCAAGTGTTCAAGCTATTCTCCATGTCTTGTCTTTGCCTTCCATTCATTCCTCTTCCTCGTTCTCCTCATTAGTAATAATAGTTAATGACGGGGAAGAGAGCAAAGTAAAAAGACGTATATTTCTTGAGGAGGAGAAGATAGAGAAACGCGATGCATTTGCAATGAGCTTAATAATTCCAGATAGTAATAATAATACAACTAATAATGATAATAATACAGAGTACATAAAAACCGAATCAAGCATCGAGTATCAATGGATACAAATATAAGACGCGTGTGTATGGATTATGGATAATATTTGATATGTATATGATAGAGATGTAGATTTGTGTGTGTGTGTGTGGATGTTGAGTCAGAAGGTTTTTCCCTCAAATGTCACTTTGTCGGGTCACGCATGGTCAGCTTCTCAGTCAATGAATGAACTTGTTTCTCCTACTCCACTCGTTGTCTCGTCTTGCATGTATTTTTGTATGCGTGGCGTTTCATTGGGGCGGCGAATGGCGGTGAAAAGACTCAAGTTTTCTTCCTCCTTCTCTTCTTCTCCTCCTTGTGCTTCATCTTTATCATCAACATGGTGATCTTTGTATTGACTCTGAACTATATTCATCCTCCGCGCATACACACATAAAATGTGTGTGTGAGTGTGGATATCTGTATCTGTATAGATATTTGTGTGGGAATAAATGGAAAGAAAATTCTCGCTTAACCATACGAAAAATATTTAATGTTAGCCGACAATGACAACGACACTGGTATTTAGTACGTATATTTTGGTACTTTGTGGTTTTCCTGAACGTCAGCATCTTGTCATCATCATCATCACCGTTGTCACTGATGCTGAGTTTAGTTGAAGTGAGCTGAGCTGAACTGAACTGAATACTGAATGAATGAATGAATGGATGGATGTATGAAAGTTGGAAATTGAGACAGAAAAATCAGCTGATTTTTGTTAACCCATGTCACCATTTAACGTAACATTAGACGACCGACCGGCCGACAGTAAACAGTCTACACTTTACCGCTACATGTCTACTTGTGTATTTTTGATATACGGATGTGTTATGTGCTATATTCCCCTTGTATTTATTTATTTATGTACTCGGGACTTTTGAACTTTGGAGTATTTTTGGCCAACTTGAGATTTGAGATTCCGTGTAGGATGTGGAATGTAGGGTTTTTGATTTTTTTTTCTTCTGAACCTCTGATCTCGGATACATTGTACAACGTTGAGGGTGAAGCGTATGATATTTGATATTTACTGCTTTTCAGTTTTCAGGGAGATTTTATTTATTTATTTATTTGTTTGCAAACAGTTGAAAGTAGATCTGTGTACAAAATTTGTACAAGTTGTGATGCGTGTTTGGTTTTTGGTATTTTGGTATTTGGGTGTTCGTCATAAAATGATGATCATGACTTTGTATAATATTCCGCGTGTATGTACTCGTGTGTAAAATAATAATACTAATAATAATAATAATGACGAGGATATAATATATATTGAAAGAGTTGTAGACAGAGTCACAGTCAAGTCTGTCACGGTTCCATACGCATCCATTACAGTACACGTGAACCCTTCATTCAGTTCTCTCTACTCTGTTCTGCTTCTTCTACTTCGACTTCTATTTCTTTTTCCTGAAACTGAACTGTAGTTGCATTCCATGCTGCATCAATCTGGAATCTCAATGCATCTCACCATAGATGTAGTGTATCCGTATAAGCATTGGACCAGGAAATAAATGTACTCGGATGTAGAGAAAGAGAGAGAAAGAGTGAAACACATTCAACATCCATAACTTTCTTTACTAAGTATGTACTATGTATAATGTCTGTGGATATATGTACCGTGTACACTGTGCACAGAGTTGCATTCATATACTTATAATATGTTTTATGCTGCTCGGACGAACGGAAGCTCAAAACTCAAAGTCTGAGACGAAGACTCGAAAATGTGCACCATGGAGAAAAGTTTCTGTTCCATTCCGCTTACTCACTGGTGCACTCACTCACTCACTCATACAGTCATTCAGCTATTCTATTATGAATTCCTTATTTAAAACGTCCTTGTCAATAATCCTTCAAAAAATTCAACTGTAGACTGACTACTGACTATATTACTCATTTATTATGTATACAGAGGTTGCCATTTCATTTCCAACTACAAGCCCGTTGCAAAAAATGGTTAAGGAACTGTAAAAATTGTGTCTAAAATGTAGGGTATCCGGTGTCCTGTATTCGTAAATATTTCGTATTACGCATAAATAGTAAATAGTACAATGTACAAGCACGTTTCTGTTGGGCATTCGAAAGTAGAAAGTAATAAAAACTATCTGTTGAGTGTTGAGTCCATCTTTCAAATACAAGTGTACAATGTACACTTCATTTCTTTCTTATTGTCATCAATTTGGGTGAAATTGGTCGGAAATTAAATGTACATGTTGTTTTTTTATCATTTAATTTGACTTTCACTTTAATTCCGTGTCACAGGGAAAGATCAAGAGGGTCTTTGGGACTCCCTACCGAATTCATTCTCTCACTCTTTACTCACTCAGTCGCCCACTTACTTACTTACTTGCTCATTCTCTCGCCCTTACTAGAATCAACTTGTGTACTACTGCTCATGTACTTATTCCTCCTATTATTCAAAATAAATGAACAATATGACTTGATTTTCCCTCCCTTTTCCTCCTCTTACTCTTCAAATTTACATATGTATGGAAAACTCTGTCTCTTCCACATCATCTTCTCGTGTTTATTAATGTGCAGTGCAACAATGGACGGACATTTGCATATTTATGTACAAAGTTCAACTCAGAGTTGCAGGGAGCATTTATTTATTTATAATTTATAATGTACAGAATATTCAGAACCTGTAACAAACTTATGAGTGGAGTAATAACAATATTGAGGGGGAAAGTACATATATAATATACAAGTACAGAATACATTTACTTTTAGTAAATCAACTTGAGCCTTGAGTACATAATCATAAGCACAATCATAACGATAAAAAGATGCTCAGAATACAAGTACAAGATTGTCGTGTAGTTTTGATTGTCGAATGTACATGGACGAATGACATGTCAAAGAGAGAGGGACTATCTGCAACAAGGAAAGCGACAACAAAAACGAGTGGCTGCTGTGATATTATTAGGTAGCGTATGAGACCCCTTGGTGAGATGAATATGTTTTCTTCCTGATTGATTGTGTTGTATAATTTGATTTCGGGAAATGCGCTCAGGGAATTCTGACTCCCTTCTCCTTTTTATCTTCTTTATGTAGACGAGAGAGTAGAGTAGAGTGAAATAGAAAGAGAGTGAAAGAGGACAAGTAAAACGACAAGATTCAGAGGAAGGGTAGGGAAGCCAACACCAGCCAAAAGTACAAGCATAAAGTATAATATCAACGGCAATAGCAAAACAGTACAGTAGTGAGTAGACGTAGTATGAAGTTAGGAGGAAAAGTCTGTATTTTACTGTACATATAATATTTTACAACATTCTTACATTCTATTATGCATTTATTTTCTCCCTGTACATTGTACAATGTACACTGAATGTATGTATTGTGTACTGTTCAAGAATCGTCTTATATATTATTTTGTAATACACAATATAATATCATGTACATGCACATTCACGCTAGTCTACAGTCTAGAGTCTAGAGCAATGTCAAATGAAAAGAGATTTTTTGGTATATTATGAAATAGTTGGATTATCAATGTATGAAGAATCAAGAGAGTGTTCTGCGTTTATTATATACATTATGCGTTCCCTGTAGCAAAACTTACTTGTTTGGCTATGTATAGGGTGGTTGTGGAGGAGAGATGGACTTTTTATTAGGGGTGAATTGTGGTCTTTTATGTTTGAATGAGGGTGCAACTTTAGGAAAAATAAAGTGCTCCTAGTTTTATGAGGGTAATAATAATCATCATATGCTTTCTTTTGTCAAGTCTCAACTTAATGTAGAGACTAGTGACTAGATGCATACTCAATCACACGAAGGGATCAAGGGATTTCTCTCTACTCTTCCATGTTATTTGGAACATGTAATATGATTAAGCCTGCAATTTACTATTTACCAGGCTCTTCAATTTTTTATGTGTATTTTTTTCCATTTTCTCAAAAAAATATATTATTTTGTTTGTTTTTCAATTTTTTTGACAATTCTTGGAAACATACCTACATTTAAAAAACAGTTTGCAATGTTTTCTGGTTTTGGTTTACTCCAGTCTCAGTTTTCAATGATAAATATTTTAATGACTCAAAGTGTGTAGAGATGTTGTGTTCATGATAATTGATAATGATATGAAAGCCACACATATACAAACACCAAACTCCAAACATACACATGAAGAAGGGAAGCTCGAGAGAAAGAGAAAGGAAGAGCTAATTTTTCAACCCCTCGTACGTTGACGTTCTCCAGTTGTTGATAAAAGATTAGAATCATTTGTTGAGTGCTCCAACAGTCTAGATAACATTGAAACATTCAATGTAAATGTGTATGCATGTGTCCGTGTTTATATATGTGGTTGAAAAAGTAGCTGGAGATTATTAAGGGTCGCGTGGACTCTAGACCACCCAAATTATGTTTCATTAAAAGTTCTTGTTCTTTCTTCTACTGACTGCTGCTGACTGTGCATCGTCTGTTGTGGTGCTCTTATACTGTTACATATTATTGAATCATTCTTGACGATGTAAGTTGTCTTTGTGAAGTTCTCTCTACTTGAGTATTCTGTGGATTGTGGATGTTCTGGTGTACGTAGATTCCACGTTTTTTTATCTAGAGAGGAAGAAAAGTCACAAATAAAATGCATCATCATCAAAGGAAAAACTATCATATTTCATCATTCATCAGTATGAATATCATAAAACATTTAGAAATGTGCAACAAAATGGAATGTAAAATGTGACTCGTAACTACATGGAAAAACTGGAGTTTGATCTTGTGCTGCATCTCATTGTACAATGTACAATGTATAATATTAGTTCTCCATATTTTATATTAATGGTTTCCGATCATACTATAATATTACATATCATGTAATAAAACGAAATATAATTCAGATAAGAAATCGCTTTCATTCATCCATTCATTCAGTTTTTGCATTTAGCTGTCGGTTGATAAAGAAAAAGGCGAAAGGCATTTTCAATAAGGGACTTTTGGTATAAATAAGATATAATGTTAGCAATGTAGGTGACTTGTACTTATAGTTTTTCTTGTTCTAGATTTACATTTTCCAGTCTGTAGTATTTTCATTTTTCACTCATGTAGAATTATTTGAGACGATACGATGCAATGTAAAATAATGACCATGTAAAGTAAATAATACTTTTTGTTCTATATGTGTACAATAAAAAGTTAAAACCCTCCCCGTTGTCAATTTCAGTTTCCGTTGAATACGCAGATTTTTGGGATGAACTCAGTACTAATAAAGAAGGAAACGGAACTCAAGGTCAGGTCTATCCCATTTTCTTTTTTTTTCCTTGTTGTTTGATTACAAATAAAAATACTTTTTATCAGGTTGAGATTTAAGTTATAATGACAAAAGTCCACAAAGTTTTTAGTGTTTCATATTGCTTCTTTCTGAAACTAAATCAGCAAAAGTAAGCGAAATGTATCTAGTTCAAAATTGAAAAGAATTATTTGGTTAATACCGAGTAATACTCTAATATATGATAAAATTATATTATTATAACTTAAATCCAATTCTGTACTTTCTTTCTTTGTAAAACAAGTAGAAATATTATATTAATTTTGTATCTGATTGAAGTCATTTGATAATTTCTTGTAAAAACAATTTATTGTAGTTTCTTCTTTTATTTTTTCATTTGATGAAATCTTGCCGCTTTTATTTTATTGTAATTTATAATTTAGTTTATATTAACTTATGCCCAGTTCATTCAGTTATATTTTATTTTTCTTGTTATTTTGATCCTCTTTATTTTTGATCCCCCCATCAAATTAAAGGGTTTTGAGTAAACAACAACAAAAAAAGAATAAGTCGTCTTAAACAGACTGATGTAAAGCACTGAACATTGAAACTGAAAATAATGAATATAATGTTTATCCATTCAAGATTTATTTTTATGAAAGTATACCAAAACAAACATTATATTTGTAAATGGAATTAGTTAGAAAAATGCCTTTTCATAGGTTTTTTCGTGGTGGAATATGATCGGCATTACTTATTTTGTGTAGTAAGAACCACATTCTTGTTGGTTTTTCTAGATGTAATCATTATCATTATTTCATAACGAGAGACAAGTCTATAATATTATGTTTTAGGCTGTACACTGTACATCTCCTATGTCTGTCAAGTATTATGGAATAAGGAATAACCTAGTTGTAAATAAAATATCGCATTACACTTACTCTCGCTTGTAGAACTTAACATAAAATAACATAACATGACATAGAAATACTTTAGTGTAACAATGCAAAAATTGTAATACAGTACATTGCATACAGTACATATTTCATATCATGTGTGTAGTAAACTCATGTGTGAAAAATTAGAGCAAAATATATTTAAATATACCTAGAATAGCTAGCTACATACTTTTGTGTAAAAAAAGGATTAACTTTCTTGTATGATTAAAAAACTATATATTTACATTTTCTATCTACATCTTTTCTATGTAAAAATATATACGAAAAATGATAAAATATATAAGAATGCCTTCTAAGTTACTATTTTTATTGTTTTATGTCCACTTGCGAATGATCTAAATAATTGAAAGAAGATTTTTTTTCTCCCGAAGGTCACGGGGGTAAGTACACATTTTTATTGATAATATATTATTCATTATTTATTTATTCAAAACAATAATTTTTGCAAAAGTTGATATGTTGTATATTATTGTATTCCTGATGATTAATTTTCAAAATTATTGTAATTTTTTCCAGGCATTAATCAGCTAGGAGGTGTTTTTGTAAACGGTCGTCCCCTGCCAGACATTGTTCGTCAACGAATCGTCGAACTGGCCCATAATGGTGTTCGTCCTTGCGATATATCCCGACAACTCCGAGTCTCCCACGGTTGCGTCTCCAAAATCCTCTCAAGGTAATAATTTTTAATATTACTAATTTTGAATAGTTTGACTGTATAAAACCTATTTTGATTTTTATGTAACTTATAAAACACGGCGAAAGAACCTTATTTCAAGAATCCCTCAAATCTCAAAAGATTTGTTCACATCAGTATCAATTTATATATATAGAAAGGGATACCTTTATTTTGTTTTGAATTTTGTGTAATCAATTCTGCTCTAGTAGTTTGCAGACACTTGATCCTCTGTAAAAATAAATGATACAGATTGAGAGACCTTGAATTGATTGACTGAATCAAAGTGGAGCTGAGTAGAGGAGAGAGCAAAGTGTAATGTCCGAGGGTGAAGTGAACGCTAAAATTTGTCGATCAAAAAGGAAAAGAAAATCCTTTTTTCTCTTCTACTACATACTTTTTGGTTGAGTCCCTCGTGTGCAGCGCGTCTATATCGATTTCTGAGATTCTTTCTCTTCCTCTCACAACTTTCAACTCAAACTACCATTACAGCTCGAGCTTCTGGAAATACTGTCATTATGTATGTACGCTGTTACGCTGTCTGTAATCTTTGTCTGTAGTCTGTACCGGTGATATCTCTTACCAGAGTAGACTTTACGTTCTCCTGCACTCTGTTCCTGTGTTGGAAATACGTATGCATATACGTATAATCTTGCACAATATACTTGTAGACTGAAAACAAAAATAATACTCACACTCGATCTCCTCTCTCCTGTCTTTCAAGTCAAACTTCATACGAAATCCAAACACGAACATAGAATCATCTACGTACTGTCTTGTTAATATGAACATACTTTTATATTTATATTCTGCATTCAATATTATTATAGACTATAGACTACAGAGATTTTAGTCCTTCATTTTTTTCAATTTTTCAATTACTTGTTTCTTGTTTGGTTGATGATAGAAATCAAACAAGATTTTGTGCTATAATCAGTTTTTATCATAAACTTCTCGACACACAAATGCAATTTTTCCTTTATCCTTCGATGTTTTCTGTTTTCTTATTCAGTTTGAAAATTTAAAGAGCACGCAGGTACTCATCATAATAATTTCATGTTATTTTGTTTTTGTAAAAAATAATAACCAAAAACCGAAAACCAATGTCTAGAAACAACTAGCAGACAAAATATAAAAGTGCGTTTGGAATTTCAGTTTTATTCAACAAGATAAGGAGAATTCGGAGAGAAACTTGCATCGTTGAGGCAAAAACTATGTAGAAAATATCTCCAAGACTTACTTACAAAAGAGAGAGATATAGAGAGGGAGAGAGCCAAAACAACTTTCCTTGTGAATTGAGTCGTTCAACTCTCTCCCCTTGAGCGATATATCAAAAGTAGACCCAATGGCGTACATAAACTACTAAAGTATCGCAAATGTATTCTTTATCCACAGATATTATTATACTTGACTATATGTTACATGCTACATGTGCATATATGTACACATGTATACAAATATGTACATGTACAATGTACATATAATATTATATTGAAGAACTTTGCTCTGATTTTATACAAGTTTAGGGGAAAATCTGTGCATAGAGAGAATAGAGACAGAGAGAAAGAGAGATGAAGATGAAGAAGAAGGAGAAGAGAAAAGGACAAGAGAAGTTCCAAGTTCACAGTCAAACTCTGTAGCCACAACTAGAAACTGCTTCTGTACATGTGACATACATACATGTATAAAATATTATGTGTACAACTTCCTTCGTATTCGTATACGTATACGTTGTACAATGTACAACTCCTGATATCACTATACATATCAACTATAAATTTGTATTATAGACTCTTCTATAAACTTCGTCTTCAACTTCTCCTGCTTTCTCTCTCTCTCTCTCTGTCTATATCTATTCTATTTCTTTCTCTCCTACTCCTTCAAAAGTTCCAGTGTTGTACTGCTCTGGGAAGAAGGGAAAGAACATTTTCCTCTCCTCTCCTCTAGTACGTAGTGTTTTGGTTGGACTTTGATATAGATAGAAAGACGGAGCATTCGGCATTCGTCGAATGGATGCAAGTTGAACTGAAACTGTACTGTTCTTCTATTCTTAGTTGTATACATTTTACATCGTACAGTTATTTCGAGATTCTAGGAATTATGCACTCTACCCACTACCTACATTAACTTTTACAGGGGAAAATGAAAAATATGTACTATATACTATATGCATTTTACATTTGAAGCACATTCAACATTTAAGACTTGCTTGAAGAAGAAAAAGTTATGGAACGAACGGGAACAACTATAATTCAATGGCATCAAAAACATAACATGTTTCGTGATTCGTTTGGATTTAATTTGACTCATTTAAACTGGATATTGTGGAACGTTTTCTAAATGAAGGGATTGTTTGAGCCTTATTTTGAGGTTTAATTTTAGATTTTAAGGTGAATATAGAGTTCGCTTCACGTAACGTTCTCTGTACATAAAGATATGGGCCATTCACGTAACGTAACGTAATTTCCATGGAAACATAACATTACAGAGTGCTTACGTTACGTTACGTGACGTGAACTCTATATTCACCTTTAACATGATATATTGTAGCCGGCTGCATTACATTACATTGTATTTAACTGCACTACACAATTACACGGTTATTGCATTCATCATATGATGTGGACTTTGTGTACTTTGTTTGTATGTACAGTGTACACTGAACACGCGTCTCTTTTCCTTCCTATGCTTCGTTGTCGCGGTCGTCTTCGTCTTTTTTCTTCTTCTGGTGGTCTGACTAACGTACACAAGTTAACAACCTCCTTGTGATGTTTAAAATGTCAAGGTTTACAAGTATTATGACTCTCTACCCATGGATCGCCCACATTTTTGAAAATTTCTTGTCAACATTGTAGAATTGACGTGGCGTTACATCGTTTGAATTCTACTTTTAGTCTGTTCCAACGTGAAAGCGAAAAGAGACCAAAACCAGAGTAATAGTAAATATTGTCAATTGTCAAGTACCAGGAGTGTTTACTGTCAACTGAATTGCCGCCGACTACCTCCACATAGATAGACTCGGAACATGGAAGGGTTTAGCGTCGCACGTCGTACGGCCAAGAAAAATTAAAGTTCCAGTACACATTATGCATTCCATGTGCTATGTGTTTCTAATGCCTAATGTTGTTTCCGAGATTATTCAGAAAGTGACGAATACAAATATAAATATACACATTGTGCGTAAACCGGTTTACTTATCTGTTTGTACGAGAAGAGCGCTCAAGTCCTCATCTCCCTATTTATTCTTTTTGAGTTGTGCATTTATTGTATTTTACATATCTATGTACATTGAGTTAGCTGGGTGATGATGATGACAACGACGACGAGCATCCGAAATGCATTACACTTTACATTTACACTACTTTACTTATACTTTATTATGCTGTATTACATTAGTCTCGAATTATATTTCACTACGTACTCGTACAAAATAGAAAATAAATATACAGAACTGAGATGCAAAATAGAACATAGTTCAACTCAGGAAAAGCCGAAAAGTCGAGAGAAATAGGCATAAGACAAGTAAAGGCAAGCGAAAAGTAATATCAAGAAATCAAGCTAATCGTAAAGAAGGCGAAAAAAAGAAGAAAAAGAAAAAGTTGTAAGTACATTCAGAATTTTCTTGTGAGAATCAGAGAGAGAGAAAAAAAAGAAGAGGAAGAGCGTAAAGACAAAGTTGAAGAACGAAGAAATAAAAAGAAGAAGAAGAAAAGAGGAAGACGAAGACGAATAGGATGCGAACAAGTTCACAAAGTCAAAGGAAGAAAATGCATGGGGATAGAAACAAAATGAACTCTTTGTACTTTACAAGTCTCTGAAAATGTTTCCGAGACCCTGAGCACTGATTAATGAATCTTGAATGGCCGGTTGTTCACAAGAGCATGTGTTTGACGCTAGCAGCATTTTTAGCATTCCTTCCGCGATGATTTGTAGCTCTCCAGTTGTCTCTCTCTCTTTCTCTTTACATGTATAAAGCACCAACAAACAGATTGCTACTCCTTTTCTTTTTCCTCCTATTTCTTCTGTTTCTTTTTCCATACATTTTTTCCCTCGACACCGAAAAACTTTCTCAGAGTGTGCAAAGTAATACCAGACCAGCAACAGTAGCATAACAGTAAGCACTACCAACATTTTTGCGGCTCACAGAAAAAGAGACCGCCATCACAACAACACACGAAGAGAATAATATATGATAGAAAAATATGTTTTATTTCATGTTTTCAACTAACGTCTCAATTCTAGTTTCTACATTCTGAATTCTAGATGCTAGATTCAAGAGTCTACAGTTTACAGTCTAGACCATGCAGAGTCTACAGTATGTACAAATGTACAGTTGTAGTACAATGTAAATTTTTGTGTAATTTTTATGTAGCTTGTAGCTGTTCCAAGTTTTAAAATAGCAAAAATTCAAAATAGCATCTCCAATCAAATGTAGATTGTAGATTGTAGATGTAAAAGACTATATAAACTGTAAACTACATGTATTATGAAAATAAATGTAGAAAATGACGAGAGAGCGATTGCTTTTTCATCTTGGATTTTGAACCACATTCAAAATATTCATCAAAGTCATCATCAAAGGACCGTTGGCATTGTAACAATGTAATAAAAATGTTTGGCTGGCTTTTGAAGGGATTTTTGATTCTTGAATCTTGAGTCTTGAATAGTACTACTAATATTTATATGGTATTTTAAACCTGTAATATCAAGACGAAAGTTATGTTATGTTATGTTTTGTACAATCTTCAACGTTATATTATTCGAACATATAAAGTATTCATCTGTATAAACAATCTAATGAAATGACGACAGTTAAAAAGGTCATGACTTCAATAAATCAAATAATTTAAATGAGTTTTTAAATGAATTTATATAGGTATTACGAGACGGGTTCATTTAAGGCAGGCGTTATAGGCGGCTCAAAACCTAAGGTGGCTACCCCATTAGTCGTCGACGCAATTGCCAATTACAAACGAGAAAATCCAACCATGTTTGCATGGGAAATCAGAGTAAGTAATAATAATATTATTCTTATTTACCTAATCTACTATTTTGTTTTATTATTTTTTCTATATTAATAGATTAAGCTATAAAATAATGTTAATTCTTTTCTCTTTTCCTTTAGGATCGTTTACTAGCGGAAGGAATATGCTCACAAGACAATGTACCCAGTGTCTCTAGTATAAATAGGTAAGATTGATTTTTTAAAAAGAAATCTTTCCACGTTAATAGTAAATATATTATCAGGGTTTTGCATAATCATTCATTCATTCATTTATCATTCAATGCTTGAGAAATCCATTGCATAAAATTTCTGGAGCTAGTCGTATATTTTACATTTTATTTATTCAGTTTGATTCTACTCTAATTTTATATTTCGTGGTCTTGTGGGATTGCCTTTTTTTTTAAAACAAAAAATCTCTCATTTAAAAAATTGAAAATTCATGGAAATGCTCCGTTTTTCATGTTATATATATTTTTTCTTTATTTTATGCTAAAAAGTACGACTCAAACATGGCAGAGGCCTTATATAGATATAGATTCAAGTGCAATGTTACTACCCAATATCCAAAGAAATTATATGGAAAAGAAGAGAGACATGAGATACAAGGAGTAAAATTATGAGCTGGAAGTTTCTCTTTCAATAATAATATCATTGCCATAAATCAGTAGACCAACCATCGTACACTAGAACTGAATCTAGTATCTGGAATCTAGTATGTGTAAACTGTGATGTATAATGTAGTCAGAAAAGAGAAAAGGAGAGTAAATCTCTGTAATATGTAAAAATGGTGGGGATTCTAAAATATTATTATTTTTTTTGGAAACGAGAGTTGTAAATCCTCCTGTAAGAGAATCACTTCAAGTACACCATCTATTATACTATCTGTAATCTGTAGATAGATACATATATGGACTAGGTGATTTTCAGGTATGTAGAAAAGTCGTGAGAGGTTTGCCTTTGGATTACTTTGGATTTTTGGTAGTTGATACTTGTCTGGTGCTCGATGCTATTGAGTCGTACATATGATATGTACAAGATACTTACATGCATGTGTAAGTTATATGAGTGGTTTTCTAGTTGAAAATAGACTTTTGCACTCAAGACTCAAGAGTAAAGGCTCCAGGCTCAAGGTACAGTATATTGTAAGGAGGGAATGTAAGTAGACTTGCTCTTGCTTGGCTTTTTTCCTTTATTTTCTCCTTCCTCCTATAATATTATTATATAGAGTAAACTGTGAAGGCAATCAATGAGAGGGAGTCATAAATATTTGCACAGAGTCGTTTTCTTCAAATCCCAAGATGCAACTTGAACACGGACGGTTGACTTCCCAGAGTCCACCAATTTTATATATTTCATGTTGCAAAACTTTTTGGGTTCTTGGTTCCTGGTTCCCGATTCTTGGATTTTTTCTCCTCTTCTCTTTTCTACCACTCTCATCCACTTTTTTTAAAAACTTTTTTCCTCCAGTTTCAAGTACAATCCTGTAACTTATACCTCTCTACTCTCTGTACTCGCTGTAGACTGTACTCTGTACTGTCTCAAAGTGAGAAAGGAAGTAACCGTGATTGTCACATGGAGAAAAAGAGAGAGAAATTTTATGAAAGTGCCCACACATCGATACTAGTAGTATATAAGATGGAACGTGGAACCCACACTTTTCAATCCTAGTCTTCCTTGAGATACCAAATCCTCTCGTGAGTCGTAATTTTTTTTCACCCTTCTATCCAATAAAATAATGGATTGGTTTCTGATTGACTATCGATTGTTAGATTGCTGGATCCTAAAACATCGAAACACTATACGTATCGTGGTTACTCTCTGATCTCTAAATAGTAAATAGGCTTTAGATCGGCTATACATGTAGAGAACAAAACAGGAAATAAATAAATGTGTCTTTTGTCTTTTTGCAAAATTACTTTGTGAAAATATTTTAGATGTTTTTTTTTCAATTTTTTAATACTTTTACCACCATCCAGCCAGTCTTTTATGCATTATAGATTATGCAATACTGTATGGATAAAAGGATTGGGTCAGCATTAGAATATGGATATTTGCATAGGCCTAATGAATAAATCAAGGATTTACACATGGGAATATTTGTATTTTTTCTAGAGCGAACAGAAAAAACGAAAAAGTGATATCAAAAGAGAGTCAAAGTGTGAGTCTGTGTGTTTGAGAATAATAATCCTGCTTGAATTTGAAATAAATTTTGGTATCACATTTAAAAACCATTAGGAGGATAAAAGCGTCTATAAATGAGATAGAATAATTCTACGCTTTTTTTTATCTTTTTTTTTATCTTTCTCGTTTTTCATCTTCTTGTTCTTGCTCTTGTTTTTCTTTGAGAGTCTAGAATCGAGAATCGAGAGGTTGACGATGTTTTTATTTATGGATAGATGGATGAGGATTTAGATGTTGATAGTTGTTTAGTTGTGGATTGTGCTGGATTTAGGATTTAGGATGTAGGATGTATCATCATTTTTAGAGGGTTGAGAATTTCATTCATTCAGTATGTACAATGTACTGTGGGATTTCATGTTCATGTCATGTGAGAGCACCACAAGAGCACAAGAGAAATAGCACAAGTGCCTTTTCTCCAATGATGATTGTCGTTTGTCGAAAGTTAAGCTAAAATTTCGTCACGGACCGGGAAACTCCCAGTCAAAATCTCAATCACAAATATGCGGTGGTGGATCTCACAAGTAAGTAAGTCCGTGCGTGCGTTTTCTGTGTATGTACATGAATGGGCTTGAATGACTAAACTACGTTTAAACAGAAGGAAGAAGTCAGTTCAGTTCAGCAGTTCACCCCTTTCAGATATTATCATATTGATAGGATTATTTCCATGATGATCTTGTAATGTTCTTCAAATCCTCACTCTGATATCATTATCATTATGCTCTATGTACAACGTACAGTTTGCAGTGTACAATATGAAGTCATAGTCATAGGCAAAGCCAAAGCCAACCTCCCAGTCACTAGCCTTCCGTTTAAGCTCTCTCTCAATCCCTAATCTTTCCCTGTCTCTCTCTCTCTCTCTTTCTACTGTATATGGTATAACGTGACAAATTCGATTTCGATTTGGTTTCCCACACCAAGTCCAAAACCAACCCAAATGATGAACTTTGTACGTATTACATTGGACGAATATTGCAACTTGAAACTTACAACAAACCCTGACTTTATTTTAGAATCGAATCAAAAAGTTGATAATGTAAAAGGGTTCCATCTCATTCATCATCACTTTGCTCTTTTCTATCTTTTATTCTACTTATTACTCTTAAAATGCTCAATGTTTAATGTGCAAATAAATTCCATGAATTCTTATTAATGAATCTAATTTACAGTCATTCTGTTCGCAACTACTTTTTAATACACCATACCATACAATTTTCTCTTTAATCTGATGTCTGATACCCCTCTTCTGACTTTGGATTGTGGATTTGATTATTTTGTTTTGAAATAATAATTTTTCTATCTCTGTACAGTGTAAGGGGAAAATATTTTATAATTTTCCAATTTGTCAAATTTTTCATGCATTTGGTTTGCCTTGTTTTACTTTTTATGAGGTTGTTCATTTTCCATCTACAATGTACACTGTACAATTAAGAGTTAAGAGAATGTTTTTAGTAGAAAGTATACATTTCTAATTTCTAGATCGGGATAATGGATAATGCGAAATAACGGGAATATTTATGTATTTTGGACATATTTTATGTGTCCAACTTGGAATTTACGGAGATGTATAAGAGTTGTGAAGTTTTATTTGGTAGGAGAAAATTAATATTAATTCCGTGTTCTCCTTGTTTTCACTATTGTTTCTCTTACATATTTTCTGTCTAAATCTAGTCTGTGTATTATCTCGGTGTACTTTAGTTTGGTTCGGTGTGGTTTGGTATGGTTTAGTTGGCTAGTGGTGAATTTATGATAGTAATATGAGGCCAAATTTGTTCAGCCTTGATTTGGTTGATATGGTGTGGCTATTTCCTTCGTCTGGATTCTCCTGAATTCCATCGTGGATGCATTGTACATTCTACATCGTACATTACCATGTACTTTGTTCTCTGGTGTTTTCCAGAGAAGAGTGAGTTTGGGTTTGGGTGATGCTCTAAAATCTAATGATGGTCGTATCTATCTAAGTTTTAGATTTACTTTGGATTTTGGATTTTTCCTTTCCACAACGATTTGTATGTGTTTAGAGCCCAGAGAGTAGTGAATACAAGTTCCAACTGTAGCAAAATCCAAAATCAAATGAAAGGAAAGAGTAAAGCGTTGTGAGTCTAGATTCTAGAGTCTAGCATCTAAAATCTAGAATGTAGAATCTTGAGTCGTGAGTGAGCATGAGGAGAGAACAACAACAAAATCACGTATGTTTATCGCAACAATAACGTTTTACGTAGCGTGGCGTAGCGTATCGTAGCCGAGAGAGAAAGAGAGAGGGAATGATCATGATCATCATTGGATTCTCATTAAGGGCTCTCTGTCGAATACATTATTGTGCGCTTATACGCTCCGTCTAGTGTCTCTCCGTTTCTCCATGACTATGTATGTATGTATGCATGGGTTATGTATTCATCCCTATTGTTCCTTTCACTAGGAAGGAGGAAGTGCAAAAGTACAGAGAGGAACAAGGAACGTTGGACCCTTCTAAAACTCTCTCTATTCTTTCTCCATTCATGTACTTGTGTACTGTCCTTTTATTTTACTTTTACTCTGCACTCGGCACTCGACACACAAGCGTACCATAAGTACGGATGCTTGTGTTATTTGGAATTTGGAGAGTGGATATAGATTACATATTACATTAGATAGGACACTCATAGGGCGTCAAGTGGTTACAAAGAGTACATCTTGATTTTCAAAATCTCTCTAGAAACTAGATTCTAGAAACAGTCACCATTCACCACAGAGCGTGCACAGATTACTCCTCTTTTACATTCGACATGTACATTGTACTAGTACATGTAAAATCAGAATCAAATAGGAGAAAGAATACAAGCTCATATTTAAAAGGGCATAATATGACTACGACTATAACATGGATATGGCATGGATTCGTAATGGAATGGTATTGAGATCCAGATTCTAGATCCAAAATCCTACAATTTAGTTGAACTGCATTGCACAGGAAAATTCTGAAATCCCGTATGTATTATAAGCATGCATTTGTGGAAAGGTCTCTTCTCTCTCTCTCTCTTTCTCTTTTGTAAGTGTGTTTACTCCGACACACTGCAAAAACTCCTGCAAACTCCTATCACATGTCGGGTAATGATGATGCAGACATTTGTCTCTTTCTCCCTTTCTCTTTGCTCGCTATATCATAGCATCACAGCGTCAATCCAATCCTCATCCATATCATACATTTATGCATGTTCCATGTCCTCGTGTCTCTCTCTGTCCTCTACTGTATGTTTTGTGTTTGGGCGTGAAATAATAGTAATGATAATAATAATAATAATAATAGTACAATCTAGTCGGAGAAACATACAGACAAACACCGAGAATAATGGAGACATTTCAGAGAATGTGACTGTGAATGAGTATTATGAGAATTGAAAACTCGGGATAAGTACACACACACACAGAGAGAGAGAGAGAGAGAGATTGTCTATTCTGAATATTCTCTCCTTTTGTCGTTTTCATCTAGTTGAAGTTTAATAGACAAATAGAATGGTGTTCACAGTTTTGAAAATGAAGAGAGGAGAGAGCATTTGATAGGATGCAACTTTAAAATTTAAAATTTCTAGCCTAGTTTGTACTATTAAATACTACTGTATTTTATATTTGTTGTACACCGAAGCCAAAGTCCAAAGTCAATGGTATTTCGTATTTTGTAATATTTTGATGGTTTCTACAAACTGCATTTGTAAAATCTGAAATAAAACGGATAACTTAGACTTTAGACTTTACAGATTAAAGAATTTAGTTTTGAGGCTAAAAATACAAATGACTATTTGACTCTGATTCTGTCTTGAGTCTTGAGTATTCAGTCTTCACCACTCTCATTCATCCTACTGAGAGAAAACGGATTGGGATATTTTTATAAAAAATATTCCACAATCCACAATCTGTCTGCACTTTGTAAAACTGGAACTGTGAAGTAGTAGTTCTGGTAGTTAGTTACGTTACATGTACAATTCACAGTGTACAAGGAGACGTTACACGTGTGAGTGGTTACAATTAAAGGGTTCAATTTGATTAGTCGAGTGAATGGCTGAATGGTGTGGACAATATTATGTTTGGAGAAAAAATTGATGTATAGCAGGTTAAATGAGTGACTAGTTGAGTGTAAATAATATTATGATGATGCGATATGATGATGGTGGTGACGATGATAATAGTGATGATCTACATACTCAGTACGCAATATGCACTGCACATTGGATACTGGATACTGGATACGGGATCATATGTGCAAGTTAAAAGTTACGAGTGTCGTAAATCTTACAGTTGTATTTGTAAAATATAGATCTCTCTCTCTCTCTTTCTCTCTGACTGTCTGTACATACATAGAGGAAGAGAGCAAGGGCATTGAAATGAATTAAAATGAACCCAACAATGCAATAAATAGATATTTCATATTTTTCATCAAACAACCAGAACGAGAACCAGAACCAGATAGAAATAAAGAAACAACCTGGCGAGAAAAATGTGACGAAGGCCCAAAAGTTTTTCATTGTCAATCGAATCCCTCAACTCAACTCACACACTATGGACTATGGATGCATTTGACAATTTCCTACATGTATATTATACGAGTAATGGACGTAACAATCAACATGAGAGTTGGAATTACACATGTGTATACATATAGGATAGGTTGTATTCATGAGAGGGTTTATTATGTGATCAAGTTGATGTGGAGTGAGTGTATCAAAATAAATAGGAAATGGCTATGACCAGGAATGCTTTTCCAACTATTGAAAAAGGGTGTAAGGGTGTCCATATGCTGTCTGGAAATCAATCGACTGTAAATAGCGTGTTGACAATGGCTCACTATTCTAAAAGTTAACCCTGTAAAAGTCTCTTTCTCTTCTCTTGATATGCTCTACAGTCTATTCCATTCCATTTCCACACATTCACATATACATTTAGTCTATAGAAATCTCTCAAAAATAAATCTCTGTACAAACTTCCTACTTTGCTACACGTTACAAATTATACATTTGACATCAGGGCAGGCAACAACAGTCAACTATTACTCCACAAATGTATATACGTATATACGCAGATTATCCAGTATTCCTGGATTTTTGACCAAGATTTTGACTATTTGAAATCTCATGATTGAAACTGTAAACATTTGTGAGTGTGTGTTTGTTGACTTGCTCTGCATATTTTGATATGTTAATTTTCGTGAAATATGTGTTTTCATCCCTACTCCATGCATAATAATAATAATAATAATGGTTTAATACCTCGTACTTTGTACGGTTGGTACTTGTAAGGCTTGTCAATGAGTATAATAATAATAATACCTCCTTGAGCATTTGTATATACAATATATATGCGTCTGTTTCTCTGTATTGTGTTCTGGCAGCAATCTATCTGCATTGTACGTATGTGTTTGGTGTTTGTGTGTATGAAATAATGTACATTTCTATTACGAGTCGTGGACAGAGGGGACGGTTTCATAAAGTATCCGGCCGACTATTTATTTCTTTCTTTATAAATATGTTCATCCAACTGAAAGTCTTTTGTCAAGTCAAATTCAGACTCAACATGCAGAATGTCCAACAACTTCATTATGAAAACTGGCCCTGTCTCTAGTCTCTAGTCTCTAGACTCTAGATATACATGTATGTAGAAGTTAGCAGTTAGCAGTGGTATAATTCACGTAATGCATTTCAAAATGTACAAACTACATACCTGAATCAAAACGGGATTCAACAAGCTCGAGTTAAAGTTAGATTAGCTATGTAAAAATGGGAGAGATACAGAGAAAAAAGCGAGGATGATGACAGGGGCAGAGCCTTTTTCATTTTGAAGCATATGTACTTATAAGTTTACGAATATAGCCTAAAAATAGGAATATGCTTGAGCCACATTCAAAATCACGTGTACGTGCATATGCTCACTTGTACACACTTGAGCACTTATGATCAACACTTACGATTAGTCACTTTGTACAGAGATAGATAGATAGATAGATAGAATGATGTAGATGTAGATTATAGATGCTGCTGGTTGGTTTGGAAAAGTGGCCATGCGAACGGAGGGTGTGCTTTATTATCATTAACAACATTATGATTATTTACGTGTCGTTGAATCTTCTGCTTTTCCTCACATCCAGTCACTTTGGTGGGTTTCCTAACAGTTTCTAACAGTTGTTCACTGAAACATATTTCTTCTTCTTCGTTTCCTTGTTATCTTCTCTTCTTTATCATCATTCTGAATTCTGATCATTCACAGAACTATATTTTATTGGATTTTAAGTTGTTCCGATCAGTTCATCTATATCTACTATCTACATCTACAAAGACACATTGTACCCTGTAGAGTGTAGAGCTTTGAGCTTTGTAGATATTATACATACAACATACATCGTCGATCATTGATCATCTCGATATTCAAAAAAGATAAATCTGTAAATAGAAACATCATTTTAGAAAATATTACCACAGATGACCAACTTTTAGGTAGGACGTCGTCTAAATCGTCATTTAGAGGTTAAAAATTAAATTTCGTTTTCCTCATCTTAAAATGTTTCATTGAGCTTTCATCTTTCAGTAAAATGTAAATTATGAATTAAGCTCAAATTTCAAAGGGAGAGGGGAAGAAAGAGAAAAACATCTTTCCTTTGGTATATTTACAAAATAATGACGAGGTAAATTAAAAACCTATAAATCTAAAATCTAAAAGACAGAGTGTATAATATAAAATATAACATTGAACATAAAAGATGATTTTGTGTATAAACATAATATACACAAAAAGATGAGTTGAAGTGGCCCACTTTCAAACTCCTTCTTTGATGACTAGATGCTGGATACGGATACTGGATTAATTTACAAAGGGCAAAGGGAAGAAACTATTTCACTGCTCTTTCGTATTTGTATACTATTTATGTATACAAATTAATGCGTTTATACGTACAGATATCTGTAGTGCATAATTTTGTACACGAGTAGCTTAAAGATTGGAGATATTCCGATGTTTCAATCTAATCTACGGTCTATGTGTCATATCAGATGATGAGGTATATCTATAATCTATATAATCTATACAATGTACAGATATGAAAAACATGTGTATCTAGAATAGATAAAATGACAGTGAGTTACATCTGTGTCATCCAGACTCCATCCGCATACATGTACATATACAAAATAGATGCATGTTTTCCAAATGTAAATGTACATTGTACATGAGTTTGGAGTTCGGATCTTGTCTCGGCTACTCTTTGTTTGTTTCTGTACTCCGAATTTGCCTGTTATGGGCATTGAAAAGGGCCGGTTAATGGAAAGCCAATTGATTTAATGCATTAATCCAGTGGGGATAAGATTCTGCTCTCTATTTATTATGCTGGAGAAGCGCGTAAAGTGCCTACGATATACGATACACACACAGTTGATTTGGACTGCCTTGGCATGGTTGCTCGCCTTGTAGCCAAACCAATGTCGATACATCCGCTGACTACCACTACCACTACTTCTAATATAATATAACAAGTTGATCTTCCGAGTCCTACACAGTAGAAAAGTGCGTCAATGTATTCAGTGTTCACTGTATGCATAGAAGCGGGTTATATATACCTATACATTCAGTATATAGCAGTATCGTGAATTTAGAATAGCATGTGATGTACGATGTACGATGGCTCTTCAATTAGTCAAAGATTAAACTAAGGATAACAGTATGCTCACTTTACGAATTTTATCAATATTCACCTATCCTTTTATCTTTAATTCTGTATCTTGTGTCTTGTTGTTCCATGCGGTATTTTGTTTGTCAATATTCAGTACACAAAGAGAGTAAAGAGAATTGTTGCTGTTTCGGTTTCGGTTTCAATTCTCAACTTCCATTATGAATTCTTCGGGATTTTTTAATACCAGCCTTTTGGTTTCAGCTTTTTCCAATACACAATATGTCAAATGCCAGATGATAATAGATTTTTGGTAGTTTTACTATTAGTTGTACAAGCTAATAAACTACTATACAGATGGAACATGAACTATGCAAAAAAAAAAGATTTGCAAGATGATGTAACAAAAATGTTTATGTCATGTGATGAATTATGAACTAAGAATCATGAATCATGCATCAAGTAGTGGATGGAATTGGGAGTTAATGTAATTTTCTGACATAATTCTCTGTCAATGCTATTCAACTATTATTAATAATGATAATAATGTTTCATGAGAAGGAATTTCGTCTAAAAGCCAAGTCAAAGTCAGTGAGACAGGCAGGCCGGGACAAACGAATGGAATGGAATGGAATAGAATAGAATAGCAAGACAGAAAAATATATATATCACAAGAAGAGGACGTAAATTATAAGGAGACATTATGAATTACGAATGAACAAGGACAGCAAAAAAACATGTCCCCGGGTAAAGAATAAAGAGCAAAAGTAGAAAAAAAGAGAACACTTTAGCGCTCAGACCATCCCATGTGTCACAATGTGAAGAAAAAAAATATCGGAGAATGTGGAAAACACAATAAAACATCTCATGATACATATCCAAACATTTTTCTGTATTCGGATGTTATTTAGAGAGAAAGGGCAGAGAATGAAAGCGGGAAAATGGAAAGAGAGGGAGAGAGAGAGAATTGACCAAAAAGTAGAAAAAACCAGAGAGAAAGCATCTAAGAATATGTGTAGTATCTGTATGGATATAGAATATAGATATGGATAAAGAATAACGATGGAATGGAGTTTATTATTGTGCAGAAAAAATATTTGTTTGTTTGCTTCGGTTTTCGGTTTTTTTTGTGACGGTCTGGTTTGTTGGAGGTTTGAGGTTGAACGTGTAAAATACAAGATACAAGAGTCAGTATTCTCTGTGTCACCAACTTATAGATTTGGTTTAAACGACAATGCTTGTCCTGTATGCAGTATACTGTATACTTGTGTAGAAGGTATAAGATATGCCGAATTCTTTATTTTTGATAATCCAGCATTTTTTCTTTGGATGTACAGTTGTAATGAACAGCAGAAGGAGCAGAAGTAAAAGACGAAGCTCACTATTATGTATTCTGTGTACAAGGAAAAGTCCAACAGAAACTATTTTATGTGTGTACACAGTGTAATGTGTAACATTGAATGTAAGTGGTGTATTGTAAATGTATATGTAATGTTGTATTTTGCCTAGTTTATATATTGAAATATGTACAAGTACGATATGAAACAGAAGAGAGAGAGAGAAAGAGCGAGGTAGAGTCAATAAATTGAAAAAAAGTAAATTGGCTTCTACCCAAAATGTCTAATGTGTAATGTTTAATATGGAACTGTTAGTAGTGTTGTGTCGTTCTTCGCTCTTGGTTCTTCGTTTCTCGACAACAAAAGAAGTCACAGAGAATTAATGAGCTCTTCTGGCAAATATTATGACAGGTTTTAAAGGGATGACAACGCCCACTCTGCTAACAAAAATGCATTAGCATAAAAACCATTCCTAATTCTAATCCAGATCTCAATTCTCAATTCATATGCTTTTCCTTCACCTACGTATAGTAATTGTGCATAAACAGCTCAGAGCTCAGATATCTAAACAGGCAAAAGACTTGGAAAAAAATATTGTGCATACAAAAATGATAATGATGATGATCATGATAATAATCTGAAGAATGAAAAGCGAGTGAGTGAGTACACCTGCACAAGTTACACAAGAAATATGTGTGAAATCTATCTTTGTCTCTCTACTCTTGACTTGAATCTATTTAATACCATGAACTGGAGTATGATTTGATACATAATAATAATAATAATAATGACATAATATAATCACTATAAGCAACTTTTTCACCTAATTTATGCATGTTTCCCTATGAATATAGTACAATCTCACAAGTACAGAAAATACAAAACTACTATGTCCAAAGTATGCAAATTTTTTTTTATAAAATCTACTTGAGTAAAAACTTGCATAGGTATAAGTACATTGTACATGTTTATAGTGTGCCTATATCATTTTAAGTGGCAGTGAATGACTTGAAAATGAACATGAAAATGAATACGAATATGAGTCGTCTGATGGCCCTTTTTCACCATACATTACACATGCACACACAAAGTCAAAAGTATGAAACTACTTTACGCTGAAATTAATTTATTGATCGACTGACTTTCCAAGCTCCAACCACACACTTCATTTGTCATGTATTATTCATCAACTGCCCTTTGACTACTGTGGTTTTCCTCTATTTGTAGATGTACAGATAAATAGATACATGCATGTAGTTTATAGTTTATGCATATGATTGTCAAGTACAAGGAATGAATGAATGATTACTTCTCTGAACAGACCCGTCTTTATTTATTTATGAACATTCTGTATTTTCATATGTAACCTGGTATGAGTATTTATGACTTGTGACATGGTTCAATTCCAAATTATAAAAATGAACAACTCTAAACATTATTTTTAATTTTTGTTTGTAGAATCGTCCGAAATAAAGCGGCCGAGAAAGCCAAACATCATCACAATTCCTCTCATAATGGAAATTCCTCGGCAGGCTCCCTCTCCCCCGTCGATGGGTCAACTCACATTGTTCATATGCGGCCTAGCTATAGTATCAACGGTATTCTAGGACTCCCAAGCGATCATCAAAACCCACAACAACAACAGCAACAACAACAACAACAAGCAGCTCAACACGGTAATAATGGTAGTAACACTGGCGGAGGAGGAACAGGAACCGGAGGGAAGAGAAAGAACCGAGACGGTAATAATAATAATAATAATAATAATAATACTAATCATCCTCTTTATCGTTATTACTATTATTTTTAGTATCATGTACTTTATCTTCTACACCAGAGAGAGATAGTCTGGATTCCAGATTCACTATAATGCCATATATAATGCATGTATTTTCATGAAAAAGAACACCAGTTTTTGTATGATGCATGATGAGTTTATACATCCATAATCCATAATATCTAGTATATCATTTTCCGCAAATCCATCCACAAGTAGTAAAGTATCTATAGAATCCAGAATCCAGATCTCGAGTCTCCAGGATTTTTCAGGATTTTAGATACTTTGTCAGTATTCTATATTCTATACATGTGTAGAATAGGTTTTGTATAGGTTCATGTCTCAAGTCTCATATGTTATGGAAGCACGCGAGAGAGAGCAACCAAGTTAATACTTAGGGTTAAGATTAAGGAACCATAGCTGACGGATTTTTTAGTATGGAGAAGTCTCTGTGTTTGAGGTTGGAAGAACTTGAGGAGTATTAAAGGATTGACTGGATATACTCAAAGGAACGAGAGAGAGAGAGAGGGAAAAAAGAAAGAGAGAGAGACGGAATTACTCTCTAAAATTGATGCCATACATACATAGAAAAGTCTAGAATGGAATAGAGAATAGAGAGGCTGAGACTGTAAATCTAAAAGTATGAGGATAGAATGTACAGTAAGCTAGTTGATACGTGGATAATGGAGTCATGCATAGTTGGATAAAATACAAAGTATACATGCATGTATCTTTGTATATGGAGGATTTAGTGTGTGTAGGTTCTTCTGAGATTGTCCATGTATTGGTGTGTGTGTGTGTTCTGGGAGGAGAATAATGGAAAAG
The DNA here is from genome assembly GCA_034698265.1 of Sminthurinus aureus. Lineage (NCBI taxonomy): Eukaryota > Metazoa > Arthropoda > Collembola > Symphypleona > Katiannidae > Sminthurinus > Sminthurinus aureus. The sequence goes on from JAQGBH010000223.1 coordinate 53,130, forward strand.
AACACACTTGTACGCTCTTTTGGAACGGAAATCTCGCGGAAAGACGGGAAAGAAGGAACTCAAAGATGTGACCGGAATTTAGTTCTTTTCCTCTTTCTTGAGAAAAGAGGAGGTTTGCTTGTCGCCCCAGCTTCTGGGATGCGATAATCAATACTTTTATCTATGGCTATGCTAGGGCTAATGTTCCTGGAGAGAAAACCTTAGACGCTCTATCTCTCCCTCTCTCTTGCTGTATTCGTTTCTTCCCTTCTTTCTTTCGTTATTTCTCATTTTTCGTCTACATTACTTGTTCTTGTTCCGTATTCGTTGCTCACTAGTCCCAGACCTATTCGAGTATCAGTAGGAGTTTACACTTTACAGTGTTCAGTGTATATTGTACATTGTACACTGTACACGGAGTAAAAAGGTAGAAAAGGTACAAAATTCATCAACGTCCATAAAGTTTTTTCTCATATTCATTATCTTCCCAAAAAATGAACTAGTTGCTCTTATCTTCTATATTTGTGGATACATACATGTATAATGTATACATATATGAACAATGTACAATGTGCACGGTTGTAGATTATAGATTTTGATACATTTTCAAAAATAAGTAGACAACAGAGACATTTAACCCCTGAGTTAGAGTTGCAATTTCTCTTTGAGTTTTTTGGATTTGAAATTTGGGATGAAATGATTTCATTTTTTAATACTTGATGGGGAAAGTTGGTCTTACGTAGGTATAATAATTTATGAATGACGTCAATGGGATCATTAAGGTGTTACACTCTGTACACTGTGTAATGTGTTAAAGTACATGTTATATGTAGTCTGTCTTTTTAGTGTGAAAAATGTATAAAAAAAAGAGCAATGATAATCATTATTTTGATTTCCGTAAGATTATCAGTCTATCAGTCTGTATACGGAGAACGGCGTAGGTAGGTGGTAGATATTATATAAAATGAGAGACATTACACAGCTATAGTAGGCTACAACGTTACACGCATTTGAGTGAAACATGTGCAATGTGTATATACTACACACTTACTGACTGTCTAATGCGGAAACGTGAGATGAATCATGTGCATATTAGTGTTAGGTGTATGCACAGAAAAATTGCTTTTCACGCTGAATGAAAATCGTAAATAGTACGTGCAAGAAAATAGTATAACATTAAATCTACTTATACATGAAATGTATAGTATGCAGACAAAAGATAAAAGGGAAACAAATACTTTTAGAGCACTTGATTCTTTACTCACCATTTGATTTCCAAACATGTGATAATGTGATATTCTAAGTTGTAGATAAAGTGTGTAAATGAATGTCGACAGCGTTTGAAAACAGAAGTGGGAACTTAAACTCAATTTCAAATTGATAATAATATATAATTTAACTACATAAATGTATCCTGCAATTTTAATACTTGTACCTTGTGCTTGTACTAGTTATTACAGTCAACGCGTGCCATATCTTTGTTGCACCATGCCATGTAAATTTTACCGAATTCTACTGAGTTGAAAGATTGTTTGGATTTTGGATTCCAGAAAATGTACCATCTTGACTCTGCTATTCTTGAATGGATTTATAATGCAAAGAACGTGTGAGGAAATTATTATTATCAAACAGATCACAAAAACTGTAGCAATGGTCTTAAAATATGTGTATCATGAGTATTTCAATATTATTGTATTATAAATTATAATATTTATCATAAAATAATCAATCAATTAAAAATCTGTTCATTTTACCGAAGCGTTTTTTATTTTAAAAAAAAATAAAAAATGAATAGAACAGAGTAATCAATGTTTGACATACAACATGATGCCAATATATTGTATTAAACACGTAACCTCTATTGTAATTGTGTAATCTACTGTAGACAGGAGATAGTATATGTACGCCCGTTTGCATTTACACTATAAATTACAATTGGCAGAAGAAGAATTAGACTAACAAGTAAGATTGATGGATTGATTGATGTAGATTTGTTGGCTGTAAGCTGTAATATGTGTAAGGAAAGTGTATGTACATAAATATACATGTACTTGTTTGTAAATATGTTGACAATATTGAATGAGTAGTTGTAAAGGAATTGAAGTGAATTGATATATAGTGGTATAAAGCAAGAGGGATACCGATATATCCGTAGTCGGAACGTATAAAGAGACAGTTCATATTCTAAGTAGAATCTAGAATATATTATGCATACATCGGATAGTTTTAGAACCACATGGATATATAAATATATATATGACTTATATAGGATGTGAAATTCCCGAATCCCGGAAAAGATTGAAGTCGAGTGAGAAAGAGGGGAGATGCTCTTCGTCTTCTTCTTTTTCTATAAGGTCTTCTCTTCTTCCTCTTCTTTCTATTCTATTCGTCTTGTTCTTCTTGGTTTTTTCGAGTCGTTGTGTATGTGATGAGAAGGGAAGCTGGCTGAAAACTTGTTCATTGGACCAGAACGCTCGAAAGGGGACGGGTTCTCTAAGCTGAGGCTGCTCCACCGAATCTTCCATTGAGTTCTTCTTCGTTGCTGCCACGCCTTATATACGAGCGTATGGCAGGCAGCTTGCCATACGCTCGTGCTTGAAAACTAAAGTCAGAAAATCACAGACCAAGTTTTCAACTACTACTCATACACACATTCACACACACACACACACATACAAAGAGAATACATAGACTTATAGTCAACACCAACTCCAACGCACCTTATAATATATGCAACAACTACACAAATAATACTCACATGAATACTTTTCTTTTATTTCTTCTTGAGGCTTTTGATAGTTTTTGGGAACTCGTGAGTTTATGTCCTCACCATTAATGTTTATACTCCTGTATTGTATATACATGTACATGCGGAATAAGCTATATATTATGTCTAATTGTGTAGTGTGTAGTCACTCATGGCATGCATTTTGCATTTCATATAATATTCAAGAAAACAATGGGTTTTCCAATGAAGACCACCGTCATGATGCTGAATATATGAAAAGGTTTCAAGTTTCAAGAAATGCAGAATGTTTCTTTGTGTTTGAGTTTAATCAATGTACTTGATGAATTAGACATATTATAATTACATATGTATATAATGTATAGATTATAGATAGTTGCATTGTTTTCCACATAATATATTATGCGTAGTATATATATAATGTGCAGTTGCATCAGAACGAACAAGAAGAAGAAGAAGAAGAATCATGATTGATGTTGTATGTAATATAGGTACTTAATCATTCATTCATTCAGAATTTAGAAGGTATAGATGGTCATTCGTCATGGTTGGTTAGTTTTTTTCATGCGAAACCAATGAAACTAAATTTAGCATGGCGTTCTGTAGTATAATCTGAATCCGAAGAACATGCATGTAGTTGGTAGTTGATGTAGTATTATGTACTTTTATGTACAAAAGTTAAAGTGCAGAAAAGGAGCATATATTTATTCACAAATGATGGTAAATCGATCCAGTTCATTTTGCTCACATGGAATTCTTTGTATTTTTTTACAATTGAATCATATTTGCGTTTTGTAGAATATTAAACGTTATGATCTAAATCCATATGAGAATATGTAACATGATGTCTGATGCTAAATCTAGATATGATATTTAATTCTTCTTTATTTTTATTTTATATCTTGTGCAAACACAGAAGACACATCTCAACAACAACAACGTGATGAAATCGAAGAATTAAAAAGACAACGAACAGCCTACATAAATAACAGCATAACAGCGGCCGCAGTTGCAGGTCAAGCCGCTGCAACCGCCGAACAAATTTACTCAAATGTAAGGATAAAAAATATGATGTCTATTTTGAAACTTTAGTTTTCATTTCTGTACTGGAAGAATATAAAACCCATAATTGAACCATAATAAATAATTTTGATCTATTTTTTTATGAAAATTTTTAGCACCTCTGGTCTGGCAAATGGTCTGTTAAAGATGAGACGACGAAACTTCTCTGCGACCTGTCAGGCCCTACAGCCGCCGCTCAACAAGCAAATAATGGTCACATGAATGGCTATCATCATCATGTTCATCCGTTTGTTGTCGATAGCCAGGTATAAGAATTTACAATATCAATCATTTATTCATACTCATTATTTTTACGTATAATATACATATATGTCTGGCTCATGATTCATGAGTTTCCAACCCATCTTTGTCTTGAAGCTAATAACTAGAGAGAAGTTATCATTCAGTTCAGATGAAGTCATTTGGCCCTATAATTATTTTTTTCATAAACGCATAGTATTTTGTAGTTGTAGTAGTTCTAGACGGGTTTGACGTCATAAGTTCGTATTATTGAGGTAATTGCCATGAATTAGCTTTCAAATTAGGGGAAATGTTTGCCTAACTGTAGTCAAAAAGATTAATGATTCTTTAGAAATCTTTGTGTATAAAATTTAAAATAGTAAAAAGCACAGTTAGCATTTTGAAGGTACATATTATCATGATATCTATATACATATAAAATTTAAGAGATTATTAATGGTATCAGATATGAATTTTATAGCATTTTATTCAAGTATGTAGGACGAGAATTGGTGTAACATCAGGGTCATACATTGGCCAAATTACAAATTTGTAGCCTGTCTTAACTGCTACCACGAAAATTGTGCATAAAGCTTGACAAATAATAGGAAAAAGTATGATCTTATATCTTTTATTATATATGAGCAATAATTATTGCTATATATCACGTTTTAATTAGTTTTAGTTTTATATTGTGTGTAAGCACATTTCACATTAATGTTTAGTTATCAGTACGTAGCACATGCGTATTTTTTTAATTTTTACTCAAACTTTAAAATAAATAGATGGTATTCCCATTATCTTGTTCCAATAATTAGATGTTTCATACATCATTTATTAAAATTACAGGCACAACACAACAACAATAACAACAGTAGCAGTAACAATGGAACATCGAATCAACCAAACGAGATTTATGAATCGATGAATGGTGGATCCACCACTAGTACTAATCCCGCCGACTCCGTCTATAATTCAGCAATCGGTGAGTGTACCATTTTTGTTACATAATAATATACTTTTGTACAACTGATGTACACAGTAGTCTTTTTCTGTATATCTTTCCATTGTCATAATCAACACACTCTTGTAATATATATAGTTCATAAAGTCTGATATATATATACAATTTCTATGGTTGATCCCTTATTTCCCTGTATCTTTGTCAGAAAGTCTATCAGTTTTATAAAATGGGATGCTTATCTGTCTCAGTTTTATGTTTTGTGTATTGGTAGATTTACGTAGAAACTGTGTATAGAGCTCTGTCTGTAATATACATACATGGTGCGTGTGAAAGTAGCAATTAAGGAGGGGTTGTTGAAGTTAATTGGCTTGGAAAAAAAGGGAAGAAGTACATATATTCTTGTACAAGTAAATACTTAAATATGCTAGGACATCTGGTGTTGAGAAATCATGGTGCTTGGGCAAAACTGATACTGAAGTTTCTTTAGTGTCTGGTTGGAGGGGCTTCCACTGACTTTCCTTAGTGTGTATCAGTGAGGCTTTGAGCCTTTTATCAATGCTTGTGAGTTTTCGTTGCATGTTTAATAGTGAAGGAATGCTTACTACTTTGTCTCCTCTCTTATACTCTTCAACTGACTTGAAAACCATTTCGAATGCACTTTTTGAATTCTCAGATAACTATTGAAAAAGTATTGCTTGCTTTCTTCAATTATTATATTATGAATGTGCATTATTGAAAATAATATGTAATTCTGAATTCTGAGTGTTTTTTTATTTTCAAACAACAAAAAATCTTTCTATTCAAAACTGCCTGTAGCCTCTTTAGCAGCATTTTTTCCTTATATATGATTTGTCATATTTCAATCATTCTGATTATTTATCGGTTTTTAGCCTGATTTTAATATCTGTATAAATCAAACATAGAAGTTTTTTTTCTCTTATGATTGATTTGTTATTTTCATATTAAAACATGATAGGCCCCTTAACTTTAACGTCCGTAAGCACTTTAGAAGAAATCAGTGGTGAGTTACTGTTTTGTGCTTCTTTTTTTAAATTTATTAGTTTTTAAAAGCCACAAGCAGCGTATGTAGATAGATATACTATAGTTTTCTTTCAAAATTATTTGGGTTGACTTTGTTATTTTTATGGGAATGATTTGATAGTTGATATGTATATTATGTGTATAACATATACTATTTGAGTTTTTTGGTTGAGATATATTGTTTTTTAGAATGTTTTGAGTTGACTTGATAACAAAAAAAAAAGAGTTTGAAGCTGATTTTGTGCATGTTATTTGTTTTTTGTTACTCTATCTGACTAGACGCCCAAAATAATAACTATACGACATCATCAGCAAGTCTAAATTTGTTGGATGAGAAGCCAAGTCCCGTGGCCTTAGCCGCAACGACACAGTCAAGTTTAACTTTACTCCAGCCTGTTCATCAAATTTCAGCTGGTCAAAGTGGAGCTCAAAGTGGATACCCACTGCCTAGTTTCGGACAGTTTGGTGGTCTGTGACCTTTTTTGTTGCCTTCATTTGCTATATACTTGTATACTACATACATACATAGGCATGCTTTCAAGCATGAATCGCTTTATTTTCAGTTTTTGATTTATTTATTTTTTGCTATTTAACAAATAAATTACAAAATGGGAACAAAAATACAAATCATAATACACAGATTAAAAAGGAATCATAACAGAAAAATAATAAAAATTATGTCATTAAAGCTGTAAACAATATAATATAATAATATATTGTTATACTTATTTTGTCAAGTTATTGATTGATTTTTTTTGTTTATTTCAGATTATGGTTACGGTTCGTACCATGGTGCAAATTATGCCACACCCCCTTCACATTACGGCTCATATTCATATGGAACTGGTTTACTGAGTAAGTTAACCCCTAAAAGAAATATTTTCATCATTTTCATGTGGCTTTATTTCTTTAATTTTTATTACTTTATATTTTATATATTATATTATAAAGAAATATTTATCGAAATCAGTCTGTATAGAAGAATTAAAAATATATGTATGTTATTGTAAAATTTTTACAGGCACAAATTACCATACAAGCGGAGCTCCTCATCTAACTCCAAATTTAGCCCATTCTCCAACCTCGCCCACACCGATTTACGATCACCATCATGAAAAGCTCCTACTTCACAAATCAATAGCTAACCTACCAACAAACTCTTCGCCAAATACCGGTACAAACGGTGGATCGACTAACCTTAATTCGACGATTGTAAAAGTTTTGTGAAATTAAGAAAACGAGAAACAAACAAAACATTTTGAAATGCAAAAAGAAATAATATTTAAGAATAAAATATACTATATATATAAGAAAAATAATGATAGGGAAAAAAATAACAGCAAGAAAATACACAACGATGTTATTATTATTTAAACAAGTATTTAATATAATCTCCTTTTCGTCTTTTATTTAAATATATTAATATATATATATATATATGTGTGTATGTATGTATACACACACTTATGTAAGTATGGGAGAAAAAAAAAGAACAAACACAAATGATTTCTTCTCTCTCAAAAAGATGCAATTTTTTTAGAATATAATATACAAACAAAAGAAAACGTGTTAATCGTAATAAGAATAATTATATGATTTGCATACGATAAAGAGTAATAATTATAATTATTATGATTTTTGTCGTTATTATTATTAGTAATAATTATTATTATTTTCATCAAAGTAAAACACATATATATAGACTACACATTAGTATTATTATTAGCATTATTATGAAGACGAATACGACGATAAATCATCATGGACATTATATATATATTATGTATGATTATATAAGCATTATTAGTTATTAATGTATCATTATTAAAAGTAATGAGTTAATAATATATTATTATTATTATTGTCATTATATATTTGTGCAGTATTTAATTTAGTTATAGTTTTTAAGTTAAAAAAGTTATGTACTATATATATAGTGTATAGTATATATAGTTCTGTATTAGGTTTATTGTTAGCATCTAAATATTTTTCAGTTACCATGTTTTTTCATATACCAAAGTTGAAAGATTTAAGTCAAAGTGTACAATTTTTGTGGAAATTTTATTTGTCTCCTTTATATTTGTTGCCACATACGTATTTATGTATACATTCAGAAAAAATATATTATTATATGATACATATACATAAATTATATATATACATATATATAATACAACTTCTTTAACGACAAAAAAATTGGGTGAGGGACAATCTATTCTCGAGTGTGTGTAAATGCGAGAAAAAAAACAATAATAAACATATGTCTTTTGTCTTTGACATTGTGTGCTTTTTTAGACAATTTTCTACTGATGGTATTTTATGTACAACATTTATTTTTCTGTATCAGCTCATATAAAACGTTTTTTGATGTTCTCACTGCTAAAACATTTTCCTGTATTATAATATTTTACCATACCTTGAGTTGACTAAGTCTAGTTTTTTGCCAAATGAGAGTTTTCAGTAAATAATCAGTTTTAATTTTTCTGCTCATATTCTCACCGAATTTTACGAATTTTCGTGTCTATATAGTCTTGTAAATTAATTATTTAGTTTTCACTTTTTACCAAATTTTTCTACTGCACTACGACAGAAGATTGCTTTACATTTTACATGTGTGTAGTGTGTACACATATTTTCTTACATTTATTATATACTTTTCCGGAATTCTTATCAATGATTGTCAATCTAACCTAGAAACTAGAAACATGAAAAAAATTCAGTGATCTTAAAATTCTTGAACACTTCATGTAAAATGTAAAACTAAGAAATGATGAGATAGAAAATATATAAAACGCATCATTTTCACATCCGGTATGAGAGACGGTCTCATACACTATGACCAATTAACCGATTAACAAGTGTAACTATAAAGTCACTTAGGTGTACATGTCCTAGACAAAAGTGCATAATAAGTTGAGTATTAAACAGTGAACAGTGATATTAAAACTGATTACGTGTGTGTATTTGGTGTATCAGTTTGTGTAGTATGTACTACACAAAATATGTATATGTATGTATACACAATAATTGATGAAACGCACCGCTACCACTTTTTGTTCTTGAGAATTTTGTACTTTTGTTTTTTTTTGCATAAAGTTGCTCAAAGTTGATCATCAGTATGTTAAGAATGTCTATATTGACACGAGATTTCTTATCTGTGTGTGTGTGTGTGTGTGTGTTTATAGTGTTCATCATCTGAACTTCATAATACAGTATTCTACATATATTTTGACTTGTGATGATAAAATCGGACAGGGATAGAAAAAAAGGAGATGTATACAGTGGAACATCACGTCTTTGTATCATATCAATATCAAATATCGAGGTTAATCAGAATATTACACACGTTTTGTATAATGTAATATACATTTTGTATTTTGTTTGTGAACTTGAATAATCGATTCATCTTCATTCCTTTCCTTGTGTAATGTGTATATGCATGTTATGTTAAAGATACAGTACAGCGAAATATATATATATATGTCCCTATATTGGCAAGTTTTTATTTTTCTATGTTTTGACTACCTTATTAGAGATTAGAAAAAGAGAGACCATCATCAGAAATGATCAAGTCTTTGAAAAATAATGATGATACAGCTATATTTTTTCTATGCATTACAAATAATGTTCTCTAAAATAGTTAGTTTCTCTCTCTGTTTTTTGTAAATAAATGTCACCTTTAAATACCAATTTAGAACACTATATAGCCAAAATAATATGCAATATAGTTTACTTAATTTTTCTTTTTTCTTAACTCCATAGAATATTATTTCTTTGTTGCACTGATGAGTTTTTGGTACTAGACTGAATATATACTGAATGTTATTATGTATATTTACGTGAATGCATTTTCTGTGTCAATCACTGAAGTTGTAAAAATAAGACACCAAATAACCGTATACCGTATACTCTATATGTTTTTTTACATAAACGTTTTTGCTACTTCCATCATCAGCATGTGTGCAATATATATAACAAATATCATTCAATAAACTATTCAATAAACTGCTGATATTCATAGTTCATAGAGCATAATATTGTACATATTTACTTAAATACATAATACAGACAATAACTTGGTGTACTTGAGCATATTTAGAGAAATGCAATAATAATATAATATAATTAGACCTCAAACTACCGAGGCATTCGGTACTGCCGAATTATTTCGATACATAACGGTGTAATCTCTCGGTATTCGGTACATGGCCGGTAGTTGCATTTTTGTTTTATTATATTATAAATTTTTCACAAAAAATAAA